>BQNB010100228.1:0-24748 GCA_026074375.1 Tanacetum coccineum | reverse complement strand
AACCTAGACAAACAAACACAAACAACCAACAAGAACGAAAGAGAACAAGCTTCCTCTCATCATTTTCATTGTTAGCTCATAAATGACTTAAAACGGCTTAGTTTTTGTTAACCGAGTACAAGCTATACTCGACCCCGAATTGATTTGTCCTTGGGGAAGCAAAGAGAAAATAGAAAGAAGATAAAAAGGATAAGCATGGGGTGCCTCCCACGAAGCGCTTGTTTATTAACGAGTCACTAAGCTTGACTCACCATCACAAGGTACATCATGGAGGATAAAAGTGAGGGTGAAGAAATTCCAAGAGGTGGAAACCTCCCCAAACTAGGGAATTAGTACGGATGAAAGGTGGGACAATTGAGGGTGGGTCAAAAATCTTAAGAGTTAAAGAACTCTTCCTCGTAAGCATATTATCAAAAATACCCGGATCAAAAACTAAGACCTTAGGGTTCAAAATATCATTCTTAGGCTCAACTTGAAAATTTTCAAGGTCAAAGTCTAACATCATTTCAGAAGAACGGGTGGGCAGGGTGGGTAAAACATTTGGCTCATGAACTTTAGAGTTCTTATCAACTAGGATACCCGGGTTGAAAACTTTATCCTCATTGATTGTTGAGAATAAAGCATCACTTACATGAAAATCCTCATAACAAACCAAATCATTTCCTTCAACATAACTTGAACCACCGGGTTCAAATTCATCACTTAAGCTCTTAAAAACACTTGAACTTGATTTGTCAAAATCTTTGGTTTTATCACTATCAGAATCCATTCTCTCAAAATCCTCTCCATACAAAATTCTTTTCCACTCATCATTGTTAGAATCCATCTCAAAGAGATCATCATCATTATCAAAGTCATCTTTTGGTAGAGACTCCAAATTAAGTTCTTTTGGTGAAAATGACATGTCATCAATTGAGGGTTCAGAATTAACTTTCGGGAGATTTTTCATTAATGAAACTTTGGACTCAGTGGATCACTAGTAGGGTCCCCGTAAAGCAAGAACCGAGAACATCATCTGGATCAAGTCATCCCTCTCTGGTAAGATGAGAAGTCAATAGAGCAAGTTCATCGCGAACGCATCGAGAGTACTCACTACCTCTAAAGAAGAGAGGCTAAGAAGATGAAATTGGAGACTCAATTGAGGGTTCAGAATTAACTTTCGGAGAAATTTGTCTAGATACCTCAATAGAAATGATTTCCTCGTCGTCTTCAAAAAGAGGGTTCAAATAACTCTTAAGAGTTTCCTTATGAACCTCCTCCTTAAGAATTGACTCGTCATTTCTAGAGGGAAAATCATCTTTTTTCTCAAAGAGAGGGTTTGAAAAAGTCTTGAAATTTTGAAAATCATCACAAAAAGGAAAATCACACTCTTTTCCAATTTTGGACTCTCTTAGGGATTGAATGAGACTTCTTTGTCTAATCCTTGTTTGGAATTTATTTCTTTTCAAAATCTCATTCTTTTCCAAAACTTCTTTGTTTTTCCAAAAGTTAAGTCTTTCTTTAATGGAAGGACAAATAGAGGAAATTTCTTTTGAAAGATTACATGTTTTAACCTCATGTTTTTCAACTTTCTCATTGGTTAAATCCTCTTTAGTGGGAATGGTGGAAGGAGGAGTGATGGGATCACCATTAGTAGTGAGAAAATCACATTTAACAACTTCCGAAGAAGTGAAAATGGCATTAGGATCCTCATCCTTTTCTTTTGGTGAAGAAAAGATATCAATCATACAAACCGACTCTTTATGAGGACGAGTGGTGTATTTGAGCTCTTCGCTTCTTACACTAATAATCAATCTCTCCTCATCCGTCCTAAGGGACATTTCCTCTCCAAAAACATCGATCAAAGTACGAGCCGTCCTCAAAAATGGCCTACCCAAAATAAGAGGTACTCGATAATCACACTCAAAGTCTACTACAACAAAATCGGCCGGGAAAGTCAATCTTCCCACCGGGACCAAGACATCTCTAGCAATTCCTTTAGGAACACAAAGAGAGCAATTTGCTAGTTCTAAGGTCATCCGGGTAGATTGCAATGCGGGAAGGCCTAACTTTGTGTACACGGAGAATGGCATAAGGTTGATACTAGCACCTAGGTCGGCTAGGGCTTTGCATTTAAGCTCACTAAAAGTACACGGGATGAGAAACTGTCCGGGGTCCTCAAGCTTTTCGGGAAGCTTTTTGAGAATGATCGCCGAGCAATTTTCACTCACCGGTGTATTAGCCATCTCGTTTAACTTCTCTTTGTTCGACAACAAGCTTTTTAACATCTTTTGATACTTAGGCATTAAGATCAAAGCATCCGCCAAAGTAATGTTCACATGAATCTTTTTGAACATTTCCCAAAACTTTTGGATTTGCACTTTATCATTTTCACCTTTCTTTTCATACTCTACCCTAGAAGGATATGGAAGAGTTTTTGTTGGCTTGTTTGGTTTGATTGGTGGAGATTTAGGCAAGAAAAACTCTTCCTTATCAATTAAGATCTCTTCAAAAACACTATCTCTAACCTCATCATCTTTTTCCTTCTCATTCATCCCTTTCTCATTATCTTTCAACTTATCTTTCCCTTTCCCATGGTCTACCCGAGGTTGGACGTTTGCGGTACTTTGTGAACTTTCGGGTTGCACTTTGTCCTTTGTCACCTCGGTTTCCTTAGCCTTCTCATTGTCCGGATTGACATAAGGAGGAGGCATAGGGGGTAAAGGTCCATCAAGAACAACACCACTACGGGTGGTAATCCCTTTGCATTCATTCCTCGGATTAGGAATAGTGTTACTTGGCAAAGTACCCGAGGTAGAAGCATGGTTACTTCCCCCATTATTCCCACTATTTTGCATAAAACTCATCATTACTTTTTGAAAACATTTGATTGTTGAACTTTAGAGTTCTTATCAACTAGGATACCCGGGTTGAAAACTTTATCCTCATTGATTGTTGAGAATAAAACATCACTTACATGAAAATCCTCATAACAAACCAAATCATTTCCTTCAACATAACTTGAACCACTGGGTTCAAATTCATCACTTAAGCTCTTAAAAACACTTGAACTTGATTTGTCAAAATCTTTGGTTTTATCACTATCAGAATCCATTCTCTCAAAATCCTCTCCATACAAAATTCTTTTCCACTCATCATTGTTAGAATCCATCTCAAAGAGATCATCATCATTATCAAAGTCATCTAGAGAGTACTCACTAGCCTCTGAAGAAGAGATGCTAGGAGAAGATGAAATTGGAGACTCAATTGAGGGTTCAGAATTAACTTTCGAAGAAATTTGTCTAGATACCTCAATAGAAATGATTTCCTCGTCGTCTTCAAAAAGAGGGTTCAAATAACTCTTAAGAGTTTCCTTATGAACCTCCTCCTTAAGAATTGACTCGTCATTTCTAGAGGGAAAATCATCTTTTTTCTCAAAGAAAGGGTTTGAAAAAGTCTTGAAACTTTGAAAATCATCACAAAGAGGAAAATCACACTCTTTTCCAATTTTGGACTCTCTTGGGATTGGAATGAGATCTTCTTTGTCTAATTCCTTGTTTGGAATAAAGTTAAGATCCTCATCCCCCATTTTGAAAGAGTCCTCAAGATTATTGTTTGGAAAGATGTGTGAAATTGCACCTACGGAAGCAATTTGAGGTGAATGAATAACTCTTCCTTGGTGAATGATTCTAAAATTCTCTAAATTCGATGTAAAACAAGCCCTTCTTCTAGCAACTGGGTCAGATATTTTCTTAACTTCTTCCTTTTGTTTGATAATTTCTCCCACAAGAGAGTCAAACTCTTCAACAATAGTAGATGTGGGAGAAGAAGAATCATTACTCTCAGGTTCACAAACATCTTTGAACCGGTCATCATAAATGTCCATCATGTGGATTGACTCTTTGTCTTGACGACCGTCCGGTTTAAAACTATCACTTTCCATACATCCCATTATCACTATGCTCTTCAACTGTGACGTCAATTAAGAACTGTGCGGGTCCTTAAGAAAGGCTACCAAAAAATATGGAGTACTCGATAATCACACTCAAAGTCTACTACAACAAAATCGGCCGGGAAAGTCAATCTTCCCACCGGGACCAAGACATCTCTAGCAATTCCTTTAGGAACACAAAGAGAGCAATTTGCTAGTTCTAAGGTCATCTGGGTAGATTGCAATGCGGGAAGGCCTAACTTTGTGTACACGGAGAATGGCATAAGGTTGATACTAGCACCTAGGTCGGCTAGGGCTTTGCATTTCTAGCTCATTAAAGCTAACAGGGATGAGAAACTGTCTGGGGTCCTCAAGTTTTCGGGAAGCTTTTTGAGGATTGATCGCCGAGCAATTTTCACTCAACCGGTGTATTAGCAATCTCGTTTAACTTCTCTTAGTTCGACAACAAGTCTTTTTTAATTCTTTTGATACTTAGGCTTTAAGATCCAAAGCGTCGCCAAAGTAATGTTCACATGATTCTTTTTGAAACATTTCCCAAAACTTTTGGTATTTGCACTTTATCATTTTAACTTTTCTTTTCATTTACTATAAACCTAGAAGGATATGGAAATTGGAAGAGTTTTTGTTGGTTGTTGTTTTGATTGGTGGAGTTTATTTTAGGCTAAGAGAAATTCTCTCTTTATCAATTAAAACACTTTCTCTAACCTCGATTCATCTTTTTCGTCTTCAATATTCCTGTTCTCATTTTTTCAACGTATCTTTCCCTTTCCCTATGGTACTACACACGAGTTGGACGTTTGCGGTACTTTGTGAACTTTCGGGTTGCACTTTGTCCTTTGTCACCTCGGTTTCCTTAGCCTTCTCATTGTCCGGATTGACATAAGGAGGAGGCATAGGGGGTAAAGGTCCATCATAGGCCAAACCACTCCTAGTGGTGATAGCCTTGACTTCATTTCTAGGATTAGGAATAGTATTACTTGGTAAAGTTCCTGAACCCGATGCATTGTTATTTCCCATTTGCTTTTGAAACATGTTAAGCATCATATTTTGAAAATTCCTTTGCTCATTTTGAAAATCTTGTTGTTCTCTTTTAAAATCATTTAAGTTCTTTTGCAAATTTGTCAATGTGGCATCATTAGCTTTTGTGTAGGCCTCGAACCTTGAGTAAGCAACCGGAACTTGTGTACTCGGGGCTTGATAAGCTTGAGCTTGTTGGTTAAGCCCCAAGTTAGCTCCATGGTTAACTTGATTGGTTTGGTTCACATTCCTAGTCCCATTATACCCTTGGTTCCCATTGTATCCTTGGTTAGGTCTAGAAGCTTGGGGATTGGGTTGAGTAAAGCCCGGTGGTCTTGTGTAAGAAGCCACACTAGAAGGAGAGTACCCGGAATTCCCTTGAACAAAACCACCAACCGCAGCGGCTTGTTGGAATTTTTGAAAATTGTCATGATAGACCGGGTAATCATAAGCTCCTCTAGTTAAAGAACAAGAACTACCATTATGATTAGACCCACAAGTAATACACCTTTCCTCCACCGCTTTAATCGGAGTGGGAGTAGGCACAAGAGCTTTCATCATATTTTTCATCTCATTCATTTCTATTTCCTAAAGGTCAAGTCATCTTTTTCCTCTAATGCCGCTGCCATTTGTTGAAATTCGATAGTTTGATGTTGAAGAAGTAGAAGATGATGGAAAAAGAGCATTCGTATTTCACTGCATCCACGGAGTTCCGTGAACATCTAACTTTGGCTTTATTCTTATGATTCTGTACTCCTTTGGTTGGACCTTTTGTGTAGAGAAAAAATTGCCACCGGCAGCTGGAAGTAAGGAGAATCGTGAATCAGTATAGCTCAACGAATTATGAATTGGGTCTAATGGTACATGAGCGGAAAACCCGTGATGAGGACACTTCCTTAGAAGTTCCTTGAAAAGCTCCCAAGCTTCGAAGAAAGATTCTTGAGCAATTAGTCGAAAATTCGTTATTTCATTCCAAAGATTGGTATAGTATTAGAGGGTGATGTTGGAAAGTAAAAATTGATTGAACTTAGACACATAAGTCCATCCCATGTAAGAATAGAGTTCGGGGGTCTTTGTCGAGCCATGTTTTGGCACCCCGTCAGAGAAATGGCAAGAGAAGATGTTTGATGGTGGTGTTAGGTACATCGGGGTTACCTTTGATTATTGGTTATGCTCTCAATATGACGAATTTGTAGCATTGAGGCCTCCTCTCATTACCTCCTCGAAAATTTCGTTTTTGAAACAAGATTTAATGGATGGATTTTAGCTTCAAAATTTTTGAGCATGATGGAGTGGATACAACTTATAGCACTTTCAAACCCCGGTGGGAGCTTGAATGTTGCTCGGCATAGGTCGGTTATCGGCCATTTGAATCAAAAACTTATCAACAATAGGGATTGCCTCTTGTTGTTGTCGAGAACGTCGACGATTACGTCTTCTCGGAATTGTGTATTCCAAGGAAGAACGAGTGCGCATGCACTAATGAAAATAAGAAAAAGAATTATTTGAGATTAAGAAGATTATTTTTTTGGGGAAATTTACAATTTTTAGTATTTATTAGGAAGGAAAACAAAAATATTTTTGGTAACCGTTAATTACAAGCTTCACGAGAAGTCTCCAAGATTATGCACAACTTGTCGGCGCGGAAAAGCGTAGCGTGCGCAAATGACTTCTTTGCATGTATGCTATCACTTTTTCTTTAAAATCAACCTTATAGTTTGTAATACTCGAAGGGTCCGGGTACCTGCAAAGTAACTCACGATTTGTTTTGTTGTTTATTGGAATGGTTTAAGATGGATAGCTAGTATCCAAATTTGTTTTTTTTTAACTAATTCGATAGGAATCGAATTAATGAATGTTTTTGTATTTTTATAAAATATAGACAAAATAGCAAAGTAACTTCCAAAAAGGAAGGGTCTTCAAAACTCTACTTCAACGAATATTCTCAAAAATCGTTCACGAGATCCCCGGCAACGGCGCCAAAATTTGGTTGCGAGCGTAAGCACTAGTCAAATTTATATAAGTATAGTATAAATCCCGTGACAATTCTTCCCAATTACTTCTCAAACAAGAGAAATAAAAAGGTAAAATCTCACTTAAGAAAACACAATACGTATATTTTTAACCGGGAAGTATTTTTCTCCTCGGGTCGTATCCCAACGAAATCGTGAATTGAGATTTGGGAATAATTCGGATTCGAGTTAAGAATGATAAAGGATTTTTGAACTTTGGATTACACTACGAATAGAATAGCACAATTAAAAACAATTAACTAGAACGAAATTTTAATACACGAAAATTAAAATGTAGCTAAAATGAAATGTTAAAAACTAAGGCACTACTTTTAACAAATTTCTATACCTAAAAATCACAAATTTAAAAAGAAAATTTTAGGAAAAAGAATTAGAATTTTTTAACTATTTTTGAATTTTTTATGATTTTTTAAAGAAAAATGAATTAACAAAAATAAACTTTTTTCTAAAAATTAACACTAAAATTTTATTTTTATTTTTCAAAAATACTAGAATTAAAAAGAAAATTATCACAAAAAGAAATAAAATTTTCCAACTATTTTTCTATTTTCTATGAATTTTTTAAGAAAAAGAAATTACCTAAAATCTATTTTTAATTACATAGAAATTCAAAATTTAATGGGAAAACTAAAGAAAATGGTTTTTCTCCTACTAAAAAAATGTGTAGAAAAACTATAGGTATAAAAATGCCCAAATTTTATAAACTAATTGAACCCTAATTTTGCCAATTAAAAACTAAACCCTAATTTTATAAAAACTAATTTCAAAAATATTAAATCTATTTTATTATACTAAAAAGAACAGTGTAGAAAATGTAAAAGATAAAAGTAAAGGGTAGGCGGGAAATATAAAAGAAATTTACACTCTAGTGAAAACGGGAAACCCTTAACTAATGAAAATGTTCAAAACAAACCCTACGACTCAGCTTCATTGTTGCTTATTTAAAAAGTGAAACATGAAGCAAAAACTTTTAAAATTCAAAGTTGTAACTGAAGCTTATAACTCTACAATTTTAACTAAAAGCACTTTGAACTTTTACAACTAGATAAGTAGAAATCAAGCTTTTACTACTGTGTTACAGAAACTAAGCTTTTCCTAACTTTTTCAAACTTTGGCTTATATCTAGCTTATTTTTAAATGAAAATGAAAACCAAAAGAAGATAAATGGAGCTTAAGATGTATACTAGAGATTTCTAAAAAGAGATAAGCTACAAGTGAACAAAAATAACAAGAATTTTGCTATCAAAAAATGAAAGTTCAGGCTTAAAACTGAAATTAAGCTTTTCCTAATAAGCTAATTAGCTTATTTCTAATTCCTAGAAACTAAATTTTTGGAAATAAGCTATCCTATGGACTTTGAACAAACCTAGATAAAAGGCTTTTTGAAATCACAACTAGAAATTAAAAATCAAAAGAAAATAAGCTATAAAATCTAATGGTATATATATACTTTTGAGGAAAAATTAAGCTAGACTAAAGCTTACAATTGAAAACTTAAGTGAATTGATTTTTATAGAATAATGGAGTACTAAAAATAGATTATTATTCTAGATTCTATCTCTAATTACTAGAGCTAAAAATAAGCTAGTAAAGAGATGAGCAACAACAGTATTAACTAAGTTAATACTGCTGTTTGCTGATGTACTTGGTAAGAACCTATGTGCAGGCCTAAACTCTAAGATGAGAACTCATAAACTAGCTAACTAAATGCTATTGAATCTATATTAACCAAACTTAACACTAGAATGCTAGTAAAACACTTAACTCTAAAACTACTTTTCACTAAAACTGTCCTGGTGCTAGTAGTAGAATTTTAAGCTTTAAATTTTGCATTTCTACAAACTAAGTTTCAAAATCACTTTAAAACTTGATTATAACTCTTACCTCAAATGACTTATGTAAATTTTACCTAACAATGTTGATTTTTTAAGAAGTCAATTTCACCTTAATCAAACACTCCTTAAGGCTTAACTGTCTAAACTAATTTTATTTAAAATATATTTTAAGCTAAAAAACTTACTTAAACCTTATATCTACTCTAACTTTAACTAAGCTATTTAAGCTATTTAAGCACTAAAAGTCCTAGCTTATGTAGAAAAATAAGCTAGTTTATCAGTTAGCTTTTTATACTAATATGACAGAATTAAAACAAGATGAAAGCTTAATGAATTCTAGCTACAACTAGCTTAAAGTAAATGCATCTTTAAACTAACTAAGTAGGTTTGAACAAGTTTAAACACAAAATTGCAAAGAAATAAGCTAATGGATTAAGCTATAAATGCTAAAATTTAAAAACATGAAGCTAAAACCTTTGAGTGTAGTCTCTGAACCTAGGTCACTCTTTCTGAGTGAGTGACCTCAAATCAAAACCTATATGGCTCCTAGCCTCTAAACCAATAAGCTTTAAGCTTAATAAGCTAAATGTAGCTTATCACTTCTCATTTCTTCCAATATCAATCTAATTGAACCCAATTGAACTTTATTGAATCAAAATAAGCAAAATCAGTATCTAGAAAGCCATTAACAAAATTTGAACAACTTTAGAACATGAGAAAACAAAATAAGCTATATTGAGCTTATTACATGCTTAATAGCTAAAAACAGCTTAAAACTCGAAAACTTCAAAATGAAATCAACTCAAATAGCTTTATTGCTTAGAAATGAAGAGTACAAGTGAAGAAACAAGTAGTACAACTGAATTTAAAAGTTTAAAAGCTTAATTGAAAAACGATGAACAGTAAACGAAATTTTAAAAGAGAAAATTACAAATTTAACTGAACTAAAACTCTAACTACTTCCTAAAACTAACTAAGAGCTCCTATTTATAGCTGAGGATGAAGAGAAGATGAGACTTTTGATCATTTCTAGCCATTGATCTTTTTAAACTTGAATTCAAGCCGTTGGATCTTATTGGTGATGTGTTCGGGCCAATTAGAGCTCGCCACGTGTGCGAAATGATGTGGCAATGGGTAAATACGAGGTAGGTTTGAATAGGGAAGAACGGGGAAGGATTTAGACAGTGTTGGGTTTGTTGGGTGTTTTGGGCGGGAAAAGTAGTTATAGGTGGTTAGGGAGAAGTTTGCCCCGCGTTTAGTTTTGAATCTTTGGGAAAATTGCAAAAGTAGTCCTTGTGTTTCTTTCTATAAGATGTAGTGTAAAACAAGTTTGAAAATGTACACTTCTGGCCCTTGTGTTTGCTATCTCCTTTTTCCTTTTGATAAATCAACTTACTAGCTTTGTCATCTTTGGTCCTTTGACTTCAAAACGTCCAAATGAGCCTTTAAACTTTGCAAACTTGTCATTATTAATCCTTTGACTTCAATTTGGTCTTCATTGACTTTCTTTGGCTTGTTGTCGGGTTGATCCGGCTTTGGAAATTTTCCTCTTGTCTTCACTTGTACTTGTCTCTTCCGTTTCTTGTCGGTTTTTGGTCGTTTTTGCTCTTTTTGATTTTAATATCCTTTCCTGCACATTGAGACACAAAAGCACACATATTTCCTTCTTTTGGCATGTTTTCTTGGCTTTTATTGGCGAAATCCTGGGTATTTAATGTATACAATTTAACACTTATCAGTTCATCAATTTTTCGTTCTCTATCAGTTAATTCAAACTTTGCCCGTTTTTCATACTCCCCGACCAGTTCCTTATATCTCGCAAGTTCAGAGGTCAATGATCCTTAAACTACCTCATATGTATCTGGCTTATTTGCATATCTACTTTGCACCCTTGTTAATGCATTTCATTCGAGGTATTGAATCAATGCTTAATTTCGTTACAGAAGTAAATTTACTGTGTACAACATGCTTCTTCGTTGTCTTCCACATACTGATTATCGGATTATTATTACTATCACTCGTATATAGTCAGCATCAGATGGTCAACAAATGTATAGTTGTGTTTTACATCACTTTGCATCTCGTGTACTTCATGATACTCATCCCATATGATTTACAAAGGTATCATGATCTTGTACACTCAATCAGAGCATTGAGTTCATATGTGGCCCTGGCTTCATCGTAGATTGGATCTTCAGATGTGAGATTTGCCATGAACATGGTCTGTGTAGTGGGACCCTCATCAACATCAGAGTCGAATGCATCACATTCATCAGCTTCAAAGACATGGTCCACATTGAGTGCCAAATCATTCTCGGGTGAATCATCCACTTCTCAATCAAGTTGGTAAACATGTTCTCCTGCAAGAAACAATGACTGTTCTTCGTGCAGTACTGCACCATTCTCCTGGGCTTGCATTAATAGCATCGTGTCCTTGAAGTAGTCTGAATCTTGAAGTCACTTTGGCCTTAGACATTCTTGTGCTATGTGCCCTAGTCCGTTATAGTTGTAGCACTTAATAGGTTTGGCTGGTTCAGGATTAATAATGCCTCCTCTGTTTTGACCTCCTACATTCCCAGCTACAACATTTCCTCTTGCATTGTTTCTCTAAAATGGTCTTACTTTGTTCATTCGCATTGAAATCTTCCACGGACATCTTGAACCACAACTCTACCATAATGAACCGTAGTTTGTTTTTCCGTGCAATTAGAACGACATTCTTAGTTGATTATCTGTTTGAGGAAGATGTGATTTGTACGATTGAGTAAGGAGGGCAAGTGAGTTGGATAAACTTTCAATCAAGTTTTTTGTTGAAGAACTTCCTGAGTCCAGTTGAAAGTTGTCAGCAGAAGATGGTTCATTTGAGGATTAAGGAGACTTGGATGATTGTGTTAGATACTGCTAAAATGAGGCATTCGACACTAGTGCCAAAGGATTATTAGTTGGTTGAGGAACCTTTCCTCATTGTTTGTTCTCATTAGGCATGTACTCATAGTGTTGCTTAAAATAGGCCTAAAGCTGATCAAAATGTAGACTCCTTAAACCTTGTTATGTTGACTGCAGTTATGAATCTACTCCACTCAGGTTACATGTTGTTCACAAACTTCAGAGTTATGCTGCCACCCGGGCATGGGTATCTTGTGTTTCTCATGTCAATTAATGAGGTTCGTAACCTAACATAGTAATCCTTGAATGGTGTATCCTTTGGATTTTGACGGGAAGTGTTCAAAATTCATGTATACTTGAGATTCCCTGACATCTTTGATTAATCTGAACTTCCAGAATCATCTTCAATTTTCCCAAATGTCTTTGGCATCAGGTATAGTGGTTGATTGAGTGTGTAGATGTCTTTTGGTTATACTTGAAGTAGGATATTTGTTTGCACGAATGTCAGCTTTATACCTTTACATTGTCTTCAGATGAAAAATGTATTAAGGACTCTAGTACGTACTGGACCTTGTTGGACTGCACCCCTCAGTTCTACAGCAAATGACATCTGAGACAGTTCCCATATGAAATGGGACTTCTTAATGGAAACTTTACATTATATTCTCTCCATTATCCTTTCCCAGAAAGTACAGACTGTATCGTTTGTTGCCAAGATTCAAATCTGTTATATAAAGGGCAATTGGTGGGTGGTATCAGAACCGGCCACTGAATTGTCTTTGAACATACTAGACATCTTGTTTTATTATGATATGATATGTTTTGATCGATCAATGATTAGTGAGTATACGTTAAAAGTGGTGAGGTTAACGTTTTTGTTATAGTGATATTAAGTCCCAATTGTTTTATATTCCAACGTGCTCAAACAGTAGCTCAACTCGCCACCAGATTAGTAACTCGCCGCGATGAAATAAAAGCAACCCGCCGCTGGTTTAGTGAGGCAAACCGCCGTTTGCAATTTCAAGCAACCCACCGCCTATTGTTTAAACCGTCGTAGCTTCTTTTAGATAATTGCTATTAAAATATTCAAACCGCTGTCAACCTGTTCAAACCGCTGCCTATTACAATAAAGCAAACCGCCGTGTGAACAACTCGCTGCGATGTTAAGCAACTCGCCGTGTGAACAACTCGCCGCGATGTTAAGCAACTCGCCGCCAAAGCAACCCGCCGTGTGTCAGACAGTTGGTCACCTACTAAATAAAATATTCTTTTTACGCAAACCGCTGTGAAGAAATTCTGGCAAACCTCCACGAAGAACAACGACTTTTATCACACAAAAGCACTTATAAATCACCCTTTTGAACGATTTTGCTTGATTTCTTTTGCACAACACAGTACCACAAGGCAATAGCAACTAGAAACACCCAAACTTTAACATTACAAACATCAAAATCTGGAGAAATTAAAAAAACGAGCTAATAACCTTCAATAGTACACTTTTCGATCTATAACAAGCAAGAAATCGCACATACACACGATCTAATCATCCCATAAGCTTTGATACCAATTGTGGTATATCTTATATCATAACACGGGGTCGATTCTTAGACTTGGCTAGTTTCTAGAGAGAAAAACACATGAGAGAGATTTTCTAGTGAGAGAAAATGTGTTTAATAAGAAAAGTGAAAATGACTAGCTTGCCTCTTCCAAAGTTGGAAGAGGCTTATATAGTTTTTACATTATACCGGGTATTAATACCCGGTTTAATACCGAAAATCATACTATTAACTCTTAAACTACGAGCTATAATAAACAGTAAAATACACGGGGTGACCGAGTCTTTTTCTACTATCTAACATTTCTTTCTCATGTGCCTTTATACTTGCTTTTGCTGACACAAAATGTATACTCTTTTCTTTTCACATACGATTTTTATCTCTCGTTCTGTTTTTAGTTATCCCCACTTAAAATTAAGTTCTAGGATACTATTTTTTATCAAGTAAAAATGGAAGAAGAAACGAGAATTTTGAATTTTCTCATGCTTTAAAAGTGTTCATCTTTACCAATCTTTAAAGAAATAGCATCATTTGAATGGAAGAAAAAACTTTCAGAAAATGATTGATTCACATGAGAATAAGTTTTTCTTTTAATAAAGTGACCATGAGCCCCGAAGATACACTGATTTGCTAAAGGGACACATTATCATCTTTTAGGTGATAACTAGCCCTAATAGCTATCCTAATTTATCAGCAACTCTTAGTCAAATTATTTCAATGTAGACTTCAAATAATGTTTTATCTTGGAAATTCATTTTGCAAAGGCATTGTGTTATTTAAAATCAATGGATAATGATGTGTAAAAATCTGTATCAATAAAGTTTATAAAATCTGCACACATCATTACTATTATTTTTGGAAAAAAATATCTCATATGAGATTAAGTACCCCGGGAATACCACACGTAGTACAAGTACTAGTATAGCAATCCACTTCACTAATGGGCGAAATCTGATGATTAAGCATGAGCATTATGAATAATACCCTAGTACACCATGGTGAAGTTTACAAGAGATATATCCAAATATAACACAATAAATAAGAAAGATAGTTTTTTTCTAAAACTCTGATATCTAAAACGGATGGTCACTAAGCCGCTAACGACGATTTTCGAATACTCTCAAACAAATGCAACCAAACAATGCTAACAATGTAAGAGAATACCCTAGACCAGATGCAACGTAGATCGTTGGCGCGTCTTTTAATATAGAAGTACTTGTTAAACTATGTTTGACATTTCACAAATAACAGATAGAACGTGTATTCATTCACATAAAAACATAATCAATTTTATATTCAAAGAACTTATTAAGCATGTGATTAAGAAAGTCAATCTTGGTCAACGGTCAAAGTCAATGGTCAACGGTCAACGGTCAAATTCCATAGACGTGGTCAAACAAAGTCAACGATCTAATCATCTAAGTTCGAGGTTCATGAGATTAAGTTTACGAGATATGTGAGAATCGTATAAAGTTTACACAATTCTATATATTCGTTTTAAACTTGTTTTAAATAATTCCGTTCATTTTCATGATTTTTGAAAAACTTAACACTTTTTGAAAAGTAATTAAGGTTTAAAAGTTTTAATTTTGAACGTTTTGAATTATTTAACAACCTTTCTATTCTGATATGTAATATTTACAACTTTAGTGTTATACACTCAAATGTCATGAAAAAATTATTGTTTAGTTAACACAAGACGCAGGTCAAACGATAGTCAAACTCGAGCCAAGGTCCGGTAGGCTATTAAACCAGCCCAACAAGGTGGTTCGGTAGGTCTATACACGGACCAACTTGTGGTTTGGTGGGCTTGAACATCAGGCCAAATGATAGTGGGCTTTAACCGGCCCAATAAGATTCGGTTGGTCCTTTGTACGGTGCAATGGGTCAGTGAATTTGACCGGCCCAAGTGGTTCGGTGGTCATTGAACTCGGTCTTGGTACCCGACCCACTTGGTGGTTCGGTGGTCTTTGGCTAACCAACCGACCACATAGATCGGTGGAACCAAGGACAACAACCTAGGTGGTTCGGTGAAACCTTTGGCCGACCCACATGGTGGTTCGGTGGTGACCGAAACAACCATGTGAAGGTTCGGTTGGTACACTTTAACCGACCCATGAGCGTTGGTGGAGACCGGCTCATGTGGTCCGAGTTTTGGGCTTCAAGTCTTCGTATCGATATCATCTTCTATCCATGAATTCCAAACAATTATTCCACCAAAGTCAAATATTTCATTAAACACTTAGTGTGCACCATTGAAAATCACTAATCTTTTTATGTTTAAGGTTTAAATATTAAACCTTTATGATTCAAACAAGATAGATTAATGTTTCTAAGCTAACGTACCAACAATAATCATTCAAACAATCAAAAACAAACACCCTCTTGGGTGGTTCAGTTGAATAACACGAGCCAAACACCCCCTTTTGACCAATTAAATCAATGATACAATTAAATTCGAGTTAACACTAGTCTAATAACCTCATAATCTACAAAATCCCTCAAGAAATTTTACCATCTAAACACTTTTAATTTTTATGAACCCTAAATCAAAATATTTGATTTTTCAAGATTTATGAAAAGATGATATAATTCCTTTTGCTAGTGTGTTAAGAAGATGATTATGATTGACTTTCATGTTTTACCTTTGATCAAAAAATGGTTTCTTGTTGGTTTTGTGGTTAGCCAATCTAAGAGAGAAAGAAAAAGAGAGGAGAAAATTTTTGGTGAAGTTTGAGAAATGTAGGATGGGTGGGTCGGTTGGGGTTATATGGGGAGGGGTTTTGGTTGTTGGCAACTTAAGTCCCTAGAGTTTAAAACCTTTGTTGAGCTAAGCCTAAAGTTTTTGTTTTACCCCTAACACCTTAATTACGAAACTAATTAGCATTTTAGTTCCTAAAGATGGTAAACTTTTTTAAGTTACACTAATTACCCTTAAGATTTAGACCTACATTGCAAAGCTAGTCCCGAAGTTAATCTCGTTAACTCCCTCTCAAATAATAACCCGTTAAGTGGTTAAACACTTTTCCCGAAAACATTTTCACAACACTTTTTGAAAAAATTATTTCATTAAAATCACATTCTCCCCCTCAAACAAATGCTTGTTTTCTATTTAAAAAGCTATAGAATTTGTTTGAGTGTTCGAATTCCCTTGTTTGTTCTTACTGATGATGAAATTAATTTAACTAATTTCTTTTGATCATTTTTTGGAAATTTTCATGTTAAAACTTGTTCTCCCCCTCGAACAAAGATCGTAATCTATTTAAAGATTTCTTGAATTTGTTCGAGGGTTCGAAATTTCTTGAAAATCTTTTTCCATTGTCAAATATTGATTCGGATTTATTTCTAGCATATGAAAAAATTGTAACCCGAGAATGTTTGATAAACAAATTTTAAGAAAAATTGCTTGAGATAAAAAATATTTTTTAGTTTAAGGACAAAGGGTACTGACACGTATAGTTTCCTTTTTAGAAAGCTCGTGATGTGTAGCAAAATATACACAAGCCATAGTATTGAGTTTCAAAACTTGGAATGTTTTGAATCTTTAAACTCAAGACCGAAAAGAGTTCTCTTTTCGTTGTAAAGGATAAATGCACTAACGCATACACTTTCCTTTGATTTAGGGTCCGAGTTGTTATCTGATATTTAATAACAAACCATTAGATAATTTGAGAAGACATGTTTTAAAATGTTTTAAAACTTTCAGTTGAGCTTTATCTACAATCCCGTGTCATTATTGAATGACATTTCTAAGGTCGTAGATATTATCGATTCAGAAATACATGTCGAGAAGATTCTTTTTGGTTTTTGAAATTTTCTGATTTTGTATTTTCTTTTTGGGTTTTATGTTTTTATATTTTGTTTTTTTTAAAAATATTTTAAAAAGAAAATCGTTTTGTTGTTTCTATTTTTATAAACTATTCTACGTATAGTACATGTGATACAAGAAGTAGTAAACTGAGTTACTCTTCATCTTCTTCTGGCTCTGCAAGAAGTTTAAGCTCTTTAGGCGTAATGCTCTGCATGCCTAGGCATTTGACTAGATATTCGAAGCGTTCTCTTGCGAGTGCTTTAGTGAATATACCCGCCAGTTGATAAGTAATACAAACAAAAGCTGGTTTGCTAAAGCCTAACATGCATATTCATCACAAGAAGCAACACCACTAAGATCTACATCCTAGGTTTCATACGATCATAAATGAACACAATAGAAGGTTTAGCCGAGCATGTTAAAGATAAAGCAAGAACATATTAGAATCACACAACAAGACATATTGATTGATTAAGATAGTCTTACTTGATTAAAACATGAGTTGAGGGAAGTACAATAGGGTTTTAAGGCCCTAAAATCGTCACAAACAGCTGCTAAACGAACTAGGGTTCGTCCATTTCTTTTACTCTAAAGTTACACACTTAAAACCCTAATTTCGGGTTTGTATATATAGGAAAATCGTTGCGACGGCGTCACGTTTTAATCGTGACACCGTCGTGAAAGAGAATATTCTAGATAATGGGCTGGGTCGTGCATGCTGACGCCGTCTTGAGATCTTGTGACGCCGTCTTGGTATGAATTGTGACGGCGTCATGTGTAATCTGTGACGCCTTCTCCAGTTGCTGAGAACATAATCTTGAGAGATGTTGGTGTAGGTCCGTAGTCTTGTCCGTTTCTTCTCCAAATGAGCCTAAGTCACGTGTATTTCCTCCAAATGCCTTTCAAATGCTGAATACCTGAAAATGAATGATTAAGTACCTATTTTGGGCATAAATGCACGATTTAGGGGGTTAAACGACCCTAAAAAAGTGTATAAAATGACACCTCATCTGTAACACCCCCAAAATACGATACGCAGCGGAATACAACATTTAGGGTGCTACTTCATAATACATACACACGAGTCCCAGTAAACGTTCAAAGATACATTTGTAAAACAAAATTTATTTTATTTATAAGAAAATCAGAGTTATATAGGTCCCACTACCATCGTAGGAATTTAATTCTAAAAGTCACAACATGACTTGGTTTCTAAAAACATTGTTTTAATTCATGACACTACTTCACCGAGACACCGTCCTTGATATCCTCATTTCGTCCCATCCAAGCCATCAACAACACCTAACTTGAGATACATGCTTAAAAACGTCAACAAAACATTGAGTGAATTCATAGAGTTTACATTGAACTGTTAGAACGCATATTTGGTTCAACAAAGCATATAACATTGCTTGCAAGGCAAGTTATAAAATTAATGATTTCTAACTAACATGAGCCCGTATACCGAACCTTAACACATTCATCCCGTAGGATAAATGTTGGCCGGGAAGAATGCCACCACCCCTAGTCTCAATACAGAATGTCCGTTAAAGGGTGTTCACCAACGGATTCAACCCCCCGACAGGGTTATCAAACCCAATAGATCTATTTAATGCATTCAACGTTCACCTCCTCGGTAATTAACGGTCACACAGCAAAAGGCATATACTCAATAGTAATGGAATCATATCACGTATCAAAACATATTGCATTCTCATTTTCATAAAACAGCAAGTATCCCTCTCGTGGGTTAAAAACATTTAAAATAATTCAAAAGCGAGGCTATGAACTCACCTTGAGCTAAACCGAAGATCAAAATAACCGTGACAATCCGAAGATGTCTCAACACGAACTCAACCACGACCTATAATTTTTATGTCGCCCGATTATTATTCCGCAAGATACGTTCGAATAGTGCGTGCAACGCAACTATTGAAATAGTATAAATATATACACACATGTGATGAGAAATCCACTCGCGCGTCCTGGATCCTAAACTCCACATAATTGAGTTACGATCATTCTTTTATTTAAAATATACGTCACTTAATCGGAAACTTTCTATTTTTGAAAATTTTCTATTTTTGAAAATTTTCTATTTTTAGAAAGTTGCTATTTTCGGAAGGTTACCTTTTTTAGCAAGTCGCATCATCTAATTATATTTATAATAATATTTATTTATCTCATCGCACATTCGACGCTTAATTTGGTTATTAATTACCCATATCGGGATTATGTCCCGTACGTTTACAAAAAGTTACTAATTTTAAAATTTTATTCATTTATAAAAATCATTAAGTCGAAATTGTTATACTCGTAAAAATAATATCGTTTATTATTTTATAAACACCCAACAAATCTTTTATTAAACCGTTGACTTTCAAAAGTCAACGTTGCACTTTACTTTGACTTTGTCTTTATGTATATATATATTGATAGGTCTGACCGCTTAAAACGACCCGTTGTATCACATTTTTACGACTCAGACTCAAAAGAGATTTTATGCAAAATGACATTCCGGACAACGTTTTAGTTTTAGCCGAGACCTGAAACTCAACAGAAAATGACCAAAATGCCCCTGCAAGTTTCTGCAAGAACTTGTGACATTTTTAATAAAAGTGCAAAATTTGACCTTGAGTTTTGACCCGTTATTACTCGATTTTAAAACTAGCAAGCCTCGCGGCAAAGTAAAACATCATTTCGAGCAACTTTCGTGTTTCGCTGGAAGGCCGAAACGGACTCGAAAGTGCTCAAAACGAACGTTTAAAATTCTGTCAGCAACTAGTAATTACCCAAAAATGCTGAATTTTCCACTTAAAATGCATCTCATTTTCGCTCTAGTTTCTTCGTTATTAGGAGTTAGAAGCTCTAATTTATACCAAAACGATCGTATAAGAAAGCTTTATCATATTTTTCAATCAAAATTAGATTTCACAAAATCTCGATCCTCGTTATCCGTGCCAAAGTTTCTGCCCAAAACTTGCACGTTACAAAATGCGCCAAAATTCATTTTTGACCCAAAAACTCATTCACGGCACATCTAAAATGACCTATAATCCACATTTAACTCGTTCAATCAATTCATAACAAAAACTAACTAGACAACGCAAGATCTCATGGTTTTCATCACATGCAACAAGTATAATCAAATCAAATAGACGAAACAAACGAAGCAAATATAAAAGAGAGTGCTCACAATGCTTTTGTAGCAAGATCGAACTCGATAGAAAAATACGCTTGTTCCTTGTTCCTTTTTGGCCGCGACCTCGAACCCAAATCCAAACCAAAACCAAATTAACCTAAATCACAACCAAGCTATTCTTGACTAATAACTAAATAACAAAACACACTTTTATGTGTCCCTTCTTTGGTTCGAACCCACGACCGAACCCAAAACCTTCTCAATATTTTTTATTAACCAAAAACTTCCACTAGCCTTCCTTATATCACATTTCCCACTAGTTTAATCAACCTTAATCAAATCAAAACCCACTAATCTTAATGGTATGTGTTTAATTACACATACCTTTTACCTTTAAAAACGAGCTAAAATAACCAAAAACGGACTTAAAATGCCAAATATACGCTTGTTTTGCTAATTGTGTTGTGCAGGAACGGATATCTAAGAAAAGGACGAAAAACGAAGCCAAAACGACAAAACCGGACACGGAATGGAAAAGCGTGAAAAAGACACAGTCAAGTCCAAGCCCAAGTGTGAAAAAAGTCAACCCAAGTCAACCCCGACAAGCCCGAAGCCAAAAAGTCAAGAAAAACAAGTTTAGGGACTAAACTTGTTAAATCCCTAACTTGTTTTAAAGAAGAAAAGGAAGAAAATAAAGAGAAGGGCCAAATCTGCCAAATTGGCAAAGAGATACCACAAGGGGCAATTCTGCCAAGTCCCCAAATCCATAACTAACAAGGACCATGGATGAAATGCCTTATATAACTTTTAGGGGGTTAATTTGCCAAGTCCAAAAACTTGTATAACACCAAGGACGAAAATTGCAAACACCACACACACCTTGAGGGACCAAAGTTGGCAAACCACCAAACCCGTCCCTGTCACCCTTTATAACCCTTTTCCCGCTTTTTTTTAAAACCCCAAGACCCAATCACGGGTCTCCTTCTTCCCCTTTATCCTGCAAACCCAAACAACCCCATGGACAATCATCCCTCCCCTTCTCCACTATCACCCCAGCTGTAAGACTGCCAAGCTGGCAATCCACCCATTTTTCAAGGATAAGATTCGAAGGCTGTGATTAATTTAAAAGAAGCACAAGGACCCTGGATGGCTGGGATTAGCTTTTGAAGGCTCTCACAAAACAAACACACTTCATTTGTGTGTCTACAAGAAAGCACACCCAAGTGAAGACACAAAAAAGACGACCATGTCCCAAACCCTAGCTTGTGTTTTTTCTATTTAAGCTATTGTAAGCCATTGAGGCAAGGCAGATAGAATTAGTTTTTAAGTTAGTTTTCTTATAATTTTCTTTTATGTAACACCCCCAAAAATCATTTACAACGCAGCGGAATACCAAATGGGGTGTTACTTCGTAATACACTGTTCTAAATTGCAAATGTCTCTTAAAAACTTTTAAGCTTTCATTTAAAGCATACTTTATAACCTGTTTCTAAATTATTATACAACTTTAAGAGAAATTCAAAAGACAAGGTTACTGTTGGATCAAAAATGGATGAATAAGCAATATTGGAAGGCTTATTAGGATTGCTTAGTTTTAGCTTATTCATAAGCTGTGGGTAGTTTTAGAGCTCATTAGGTTTCAAAAACCCTGTTTTGAGCAAGGGTTAATGGTATAATTCTCTTTAAATTTTGCTTAAAAAGTTTGTTTGACAATTTGCTTATGGTCTTTATTCTTAGCTTATTAATGTTCTATTGTGCTCATTTGTGTTTATTTATGCTTAAGCATGCCTTTTAGTGCTTTTCATTTCATTTTCATGCAATTTGATCCAAAACTGTCAACAATAGCTTAAATACTATTCTAGCTTATCATCCTTTTTAAGTGCTTATTTGTTTAGCTTTTTATCTTTTTATTGTTTAAAATTGCATAAGTAGTAGTAGTATTTTAAAAAGTTCAGTTAAATTTAGCTTTTATATGTTTAAAAATCACTTTTAAAAAATTAGGGGAACGTAAAGTGTTTGGTGGTTAACAATGAATAACGGGTCAAAAAGGAAGTGGGTATGGTTTGTTGTCAGTTGGTAAAACTTTGGCTTAAGTATTAAGTTATTTGAGGCTGTTTTTTTTAAAAGTTGTTTAAAGTTTTGAAGAATGTTTTTTCAAGTTTTTCTAAGTGACATTTGAACTGTGGTGTTTAAAAAAAGCTACAAGAGCTTTTTTTCATAAGATCTTGTGTACTTGAGTTGTTGGTTACTGAAAAAAGTGTCATTTTGTGTGTTAAATCAAGCGGTAAAAAACAAATTTTAAGTCATTTGACTTTATTGAGTCAATATACTAAAGATTTGAGTCTTTGTGTTATATTTAGTGTAATTTTATTAAAAGCAAAAAGGTCCCTTTTTCAAGAGTAGAAATCAGCAATTTTAAATTGTTTTTAGAAACTTAAAATTTGTGCACAAGTCCTTTTCTTGATGTTCTTTAGCTGTTTTAACTTATCTTTTAATTTTGAGCTTATTTGACAGCTTAGAATAAGCTGTCAAATTAAGCCATTGTCTTTAGCTTATTCTCCCCTGGTGCTAGGGGGTGAATTTTAAGCCCTCTTTCTTAGCTTTTAAGAGAACTTAAGCCCAAGCTTTTGGCTTATTTTGAGAGCCAATAAGCTCTTTGTTAAGTCTCCTTAATTTCAGTCCTTAAAAAGCCCTTTTAATAGCTTATTTTTGAGCCAAAAGTGTGACTCTAAGCCATTTCACACCAACAGTACTAACTTCCAAGGTTAGTACTGCTGTGTGCATAAGCCACTTTCTAGCTTATTGAGCTTAACTCAATTGCTTCTTTGTGCTCCTAGTTGCTTTTTAGGATGGAGTGATAATCTGTGAGTGCTTATTTGCCATTTTCTTTGCTTATTTTGTTAACTGTCCTGGCCCTTTTGCCTTTTAAGCTTAGTTTAAGTTTGCTGTCATTTAAGCCCTTTTTAGTTTTTAAAAGCCCAAAACCAATGCCAACAGTACTAACTCCTTAGTTAGTACTGTTGTGAGTGCATAAGCCAAATTCTAGCTTATTAAGCTTAACTCAGTCGCTTATTCTTGTTCCTAGTAGCTTATTTTGTTTGTGTAGTTAGTGTGTATGCTTATTTTCTTATTTTCTTAGCTTATTTATAAGCTTTTAGAAAAAGTTGTAGTTTTAGAAGTTGTTAAGCTCCATAAGCTTAACAACTTTGGTTCACAAAGTTTTTCAAAAAAAAAAGGAGACAAGGGGTGACCCGGGTGAGCAAGACTCGAACCCGGGTCTCTACCCTCGTACACCTCTCTTTTATAAACATCACTTACCGCTGCGCCCTTGGGACTTTTTCATTAAAGTCCCAAGTGGCTTTGTATATAAGGGAGTTTTCACCTTTATATGCTATAAGCTGTTACAGCTTATTTGCGGGCTTATTTATAAGCAAATTTTTAGTTTCTTATTTTTCGTAGGTTAATCATAGTGTCTAGTATTTTTAGTAAAATTTTCAGAATTTTTAAAAGTCGTTTAGTATTTTTTATAATTTAATTTAGTTAAAAGTTTAAAAAATTCATAAAAAATACAAAAATTATCAAAAAAATATTTTTCTTTTTTAGAAAATTTTATTTAGTCATATAGTTTGTAGGAAAAATATAAAAATTTTCGTAGGGTCATTTTTGTAACTTTTTGATTTTTAAAGAACGGGCTCGGGTGCGGTTTTTGTCTTGACTCGTTTTTGGGTCAAACGACCTCCGTTTTCAGTCTAGTCTTTTTCATTCTTCGTTATTTGTCCCCTAGAGTAGTTTAGAAGTGAAAATTTCTCCGTAGGGTTAATTTTGAAGATTTTAGGTTTTTGCCCCTTTGTTCGGGATCCGTGCTCTCGTTTTCTAGCTTAATTTCATAATTTTTAGGTTTTTCTTAAACGTTTTAGTTTATTATTGTTTAATTTAGCTTTCCACCCTCTCAAATCATTTTTCTCCTTCAAACTCAAATCTTCCGACTGTATCGATTTTCCAGCACAGCCTCATTGGGGATTAACGACCCGGGAAAAGTCTATACTGCTTCTCGGTATCATTGATTGTGTTTTAGATTACACTTACTATATATTTTATATTTTATTATATATTATATATATTTTAAGGTGTAGTTTACCAGCGATCACTTGTCATCAAAGTGAAGTCCATCCAACGGAACGACTAATGGTTCATCGGCATAGCACTTTTTCAAGTTGGATACATGGAACGTATTGTGTACCGTGTTCAGCTCTTACGGAAGCTCAAGCTTATATGCAATAGATCCAACCTTTTCTAACACCTTGAATGGTCCAACGTACCTAGGGTTCAACTTCCCCCGTTTGCCAAAACGTACGACCCCTTTCCAAGGCGAAACTTTAAGCATAACTTTATCCCCAACCTGAAATTCCATCAGTTTACGCTTTAGATCCGCGTAACTCTTTTGTCGATCACGAGTAGCTTACATTCTATGCTTGATTTGAACGATCTTCTCAGTTGTTTCTTGCACTATTTATGGACCAGTGAGTTGAACTTCTCC
>BQNB010100227.1:0-21374 GCA_026074375.1 Tanacetum coccineum | reverse complement strand
TATCAAGCCATTTTTGATCCATTCAAGCTCTAGTAAGCCTCATAACTTGTTCTATAAGATCTTGTCATATTTTAGATCATGTATAAGCTTTTATATAATCATTTGTTCAAGCTATACTCTTTTGGAAACCCTAAGTCTACTCGTTTGGTTTTCTTAAACCAAACGTACCCCTTAAAACCCTAAAAGCTCTTTTTGTGAACCTAATAAGCTATAAGCCATAAGTTGTTGTAATAAGTTATTTCTATAAGCTCACTTATCACATTTATAATAATTGAAACTAATCCTAAAAGCCCTAACCCATCGGGTTATAATTTTAAAACCAAATGTGCCCATTTTGGATTTTCAAACTCATAAGCTCTTTTCATAAGCTATAAGCTCACAAAACTTACTTATTTTAGCTTATAGTAATAAGCTATATGCTACAAATTGATTTTGAGATCAAAAATACAAAGATTATAGAATTTAGACAAAAAACGCAAAACATTTCATGCATAAGGGTATATATTGTAACTTTTGAAATTATTAAACTTTCGGGCCGAAAGTGTAAATACTCAAAAGTTAAACCACAGGGGCCTATTTTGCCAATTTCCAAAGTTAAAGGTTTAATATTTTAAATATATAATTAAATGGTTAAAAGTGTAAATTAATATATACCAAGGGTATATATTGTCATTTTCAAAACTCAAGGGTATATATTATATTTTCAAGGATATAAAATGTAATATTTTTATATTAATTATAAAAATATATTTAAATATCATAAGACTTGATTTTATTAAAACCCGACAAATTTATTGTTTTCATTCGTCAATCGAAACATTATAAATCAATTATGTTATATATTTAACATAATTTATAATTCACTAGCTTTTGAAGAAACTTGAAAAGATAAAACCTTATCATTTAAGCTACAACGTATCACGTTACTAGGGAGTTTCATGTGAGGGGATTTCATTTGGGTAGACGTTTTGACGAGTTGCTGGATTTACGATTGAAAGTGTCCTAGCCCTTCAAACGTTTACTACATAACCTCTGGATTATGATAGCCCGAACAGTGATACGATGTTTCACAAGTTAATAGACCAAATGAATAATTACGTTAAACTTTATGAAATAAAGTTTTGAAATAATCAAACTAAGACTTGACATATTACCCCAGGTTGCGGAGGCTGTTTACTCCTATTTCAATTAAATTTTAAATCAATCAACTACCTTATCAAGGTGAGTTCATAGTCCTACCTTTACATGTTTTCTAAACTCCGTGGGGGAGATACATGCTACAAACCATGAATACAAGTGTTTTACAATTGTATGCTATCCTGATGTATTATTGCCTAAGTACCTCCATTTGCCATAAGGCCCCACTATCATGAACCGTTAATTACTTGTAACCGAACGTACTGGTTGAGTAAGCGCGAATGTCATGAATAGCTCTATTGGGACTGAACTTCCCCGTCCAGGTAGATAACAACGTACTATCATACGAACGCATTTCATTTGAAGAACTACGGGTGTTTGGCAAAGCACCTGCTTGGGGCAATAACTTGTGAATATCTTAAGGTTTTGGTGTCATGAGCTTAGTGCAATAATATAATATTGTTTACCATAATAATTGTATTAGTTGTAATTATTACTATTACATTGACTTGTATTCAAACATTTCATTGCAAACACTGTGAATTTCACTCAACCTTTGTGTTGACCTTTTAGCATGTTTATCTCAGGTAATTGAGCAACCTATGACACGGAGTGGCATTGGACTGGAGGACGTCCAAACTTGTTATCATTTAACTTTTATGTTTTCAATGTATTTTGGGACCTCTTTTGTAAAACTCTGATATTATTGAATGATAACTAAATTTTCCAAAATGTCTCTTTTGAGTCGTTTTCTATGATTATGACTATTGATTCATAAAGTGATACCCCAAATTAACTTTCGCTGCTATATGTCAAATATGGGGGAGTTACAGATTGGTATCAAGAGCCGCGGTTATAGAGAACAAGGTTAAAACCTAAACTATAACTATTTTCCATCCAAGAAAGCCCTCTGTGCCACTACATTTCCTGAATAGTATGTAAAAATACATAACTATTATATAAATAACTTATGTTATTTCCACTGGGTTGTTACACAGTAATGTCTACATCTAACCACCCTATTATCATCCCATCTGAATTCGATATTAGACAATTTTTCTCACAACTCTCTCCTGACTATACTCTGGCCTTACCGGACTATTTCCTAGCCTCACCGGGAAACACCTCTCCTGATCCTTCATAGGATCTATCTAAGGATCTTTTGGCCTCGCTAACCATCTCACCTTTCCATGATGATCCGTATATGAAATTTATGCAAGCATACAATGCTACTAGTAATGAATCACCTATTCCACTACCACAAACTCCTATTGCTCCACCAACTGTTTTTGCCTCCAATCGCCCATGTTACCACTATCACCAAAGTTTGATTTCCTGAGATTCTTTCTTCCAAAGGCGATTTACCACCTAAGAACGAGCCCGTTCCTATCATCCTCCTCTACTTTTGCTCTCCTCAGTATTGAGATTGGAGAAGTTCCATAAGATGAGTTTTGGGCGTCATGAGAACAGTCGAGACTATTTGAATCACTTAGATCACCTCCCTCTCGAACTTATTTGAGAAGTGGAAGAAAATATAGAAGGTCTTGTTGATGGTCGTGTAATCATCCAGCGAGATTTTGACAGTATAGAGAATTAACTTCAAAAAGCCCGTAACCAGATTGCTGAACTTCAAAAAGAGCAAATGGGACATAACGATGAGATTGTTCTTGCTCGCGTCAGGATTTCTACTCTAGAGATGATCATCGAGGATATCCAGGTTCGCCACCGATTAGATATGAAGAGTCTTCTGGATACGATCCATGAGCTCAAGAACCACAAAGAAGGACCACCAGACTACTAGACTAGATCCTTGTCATTTACAACTTTTGTTTAGAATCCAACCATGAGATGTGTGGCATAAATAACGACACTTGTCAAATTTTGGTTATGTAAAATATGTAGACAAGTTGTTTATGACATAATGAAGTTGTGATTCCATTATAACTCATTGTTTCATGATACCGATTTATGTATGTCGTGGTTGTCTATCCTATACCCTGTGTTAAGGTTATTCATGTATCATATCTTTATGTATCTGGGATTACTATGGTTCTCTTACCATCAGGTTTTCTTGAACCTTTGTACCCAGGTATCATGGATATGATTAATGCTCAAGACATTGAGCATATGATTCCACCTACACCACCTAGAGACACTGGGCCTCCTGTTGAATCACCTATATCATTATCTCCGTCTTCATCAGTTGGATCTTCATCACCGGTTAGGTCAACTACACCACCACCAGACTATCCCTTTAATGAGTCTATCTTTACAGAGTTAGATAACTTGTTATGAATCATACCATGACCACTGGAAAGTGAACCAGTCCCCGAGAAACCTAATGAGTCAGATGCTTTTTAGAGTGTTAATCTTTGGAAATCTTAGATTCCAAAATTTTCTGTTATATTATGCAATGTAATATCAAAGAATGTGTATTTCTTTGCTAGGACTTGTATCAAATAAATATCTATGTCAAATGATTTCAATATCATAATGTATGAAAATTTTGATTATTATACAAAGACTTGTGATATGACTATATCATTGTATGGATTCTTATTTTGTGTTGTCTTGTAAATGTTGATAGAATGACTCCCAAAAGGACATCAATATCTGCAGCACCAGCCATGACTCAGGCCGCCATCAAGAAACTAGTTGCTGATAGTGTTTTTGCAGCTCTGGAAGCACAAGCTGCTACCATGGCAAATACTGATAATACCAATAGGAACATCGGACAAGGTGAAACTCCTGTAGCAAGAAAATGTAGCTACAAAGAGTTTATGAACTGCCAACCTTTCAATTTTAAAGGTACGGAAGGCGCTGTTGGCCTCATCTGCTGGTTTGAACGAACTGAATCGGTATTTTCCCGTAGCAACTGTACCGAGGACTGTAAAGTGAAATGTGCTACTAGTACTCTAACGGAAGAAGCTTTGTCCTGATGGAATTCATTCGCCCAGCCTGTAGGAATAGAGGAAGCTTACAAGATTCCCTGGTCCGAATTTAAGAAGCTCTTAATACATTAGTATTATCCCCGAAACGAGGTCAAGAAAATGGAAGATGAATTTTACAATTTGACTATAAAAGGGAATGATATCAAGACTTATGTTAGAAGATTACAGGAGTTGGCAGTTTTATGCCCAACTATGGTGCCAAATTCTGAGAAACTCATGGAAGTCTTCATCGGGGGATTACCTAGAAGTATTGAAGGAAATGTTACCGCTTCAAAGCCTCAAACTTTAGAGGAAGCTATTACCATAACCCAGAGGTTAATGGATCAGGTAACAAAGCACAATTTTGTGTAAGGAACCAATGATCACAAACAAAAGTTTGATAATAGAAGAACCTTCACCAACAACAATAACTACCAGAATAACCATAACAACAATAGCAACCGCAACAATGATCACCAACAACAACAAAATAGAAGGCAAGAAACTGTCAGGGCTTATGCTGTCACCCCAACTGAAAACAGTAGGTATACTGGAAGCCTTTCCCTGTGTAAGAAATGCACCCTATATTACACAAGACCTTGCATTGTTAAGTGTCAGACTTGCAACAAGGTGGGTCATCTAACCAGGAACTACAAAAACAAAGGGCCAACCACTGGAAGCAACCTACAACCAATATTCATAACTTGTCAGGCCTGCGGAGAGAAAGGGCACTACAAAATTCAGTGCTCAAGAGCAAACAACAATGCCCACGGAAGAGCATACTTGTTGAGGGACAAGAACGCTCACCAAGACCCGAATGTAGTCACGGGTACGTTCTTTCTAAACCAACATTTAGCTATAGTATTATTTGATTTAGGAGCCGATAAAAGTTTTGTATCCATATCTCTTGCTTCTATGCTTAATATCCCACCAATTACACTAGATACTACCTATGACATTGAAATGGCCAATGGAAACCTAGTAGGCACTAATACCGTTATTCAGGGTTGCACTCTGATTTTGCTAAACTAACCTTTCAAAATTGATCACACGCCGATTAAACTCGGTAGTTTTGACGTCGTCATTGGTATGGATTGGTTATCCAAGTATCATGCTAGAATTATTTGTGACGAGAAAGTCGTCCACATCCCCATTGACGGTGAAACTTTGATCATCCGAGGTGATCGAAGTAAAACCCGACTAAGCATCATATCCTGTATTAAAACCGAAAGATATATATACAGAGGATATCAAGTTTTCATAGCCCAAGTAATGGAGAAAAAGTCAAATGAAAAACGACTGGAAGATATACCGGTAGTTAGAGAATTTTCGGAAGACTTTCCTGAAAATCTACCTGGCCTTCCCCCAATTCGCCAAGTAGAATTCCAAATCGATTTAATTCCAGGAGCGGCACCAGTAGCCCGAGCACCCTACAGATTAGCTCCTTCATAAATGTAGGCACTATCTGACCAACTACAAGAGTTAGCAGACCGATGTTTTATCCGACCAAGTACTTTGCCTTGGGGAGCTCCTGTCTTATTTGTTAAAAAGAAAGACGGATCCTTCAGAATGTGTATCGATTACCGGGAGTTGAATAAACTTACCGTAAAGAATCGTTACCCATTACCCATGATCGATGACTTATTCGACCAACTTCAAGGTTCGAGTGTTTACTCAAAAATTGACTTAAGATCAAGCTATCACCAACTAAGAGTCCGGGATGAAGATATTCCCAAAACTGCTTTCAGAACGCGGTACGGACACTATGAATTCCAAGTGATGCCATTTGGTTTAACTAACGCACCTGCTGTATTCATGGACCTCGTGAATCGTGTGTGTAAACCATACTTGGATAAATTTGTGATAGTGTTCATTGATGATATTCTTATCTACTCCCATTATTACTACTGCTAGTTTAAGTCTCTACTGCTCAAGTTCATTTATCTTAAGGCGCGTCATGGAGGGTAATTTGAGTTGTTGGAAGGCTGGATTAGGAGTGTGATATTGGTTTGTGGTTGTTGAAATCAAAGTTGCATACTTTAGTCCCCTATTTGATTATGACAAAAAGGGGAAGAAGATTTACAAAGAAGATGTGCAACTTACAGATCCTTGGTGGAATTGCATAGATCCTTATTCTTTCATATATATATTAGCTTCAGGGGAAGTTCGTGCTTATTTTGGTTTTGTCATTATCAACTAGGGGAAGATTGTTGGGAATTATATTTGAGTTGATAAGACAAAACATATGAAAGATGAAGGACTTAAAAGACAAAAGATGAATTCTTCAAAACATGGAAGATTACAAAAGATTTCCTAGAAGATAATTGTAAAAATTAGGAAGATTTAGTTGTTTCCTAATACTTATCCTTTGTAAACCTAATATCTCTAGTATATAAAGAGATATAGGTCGTGTTATTTTTTGTGAGTCAAGATGTAAAACACAAAAAAGTGTGTGTGTGTCTAGGCGTCAAGTCCTCTAAGTGGACGCCTAGAATTTGTGTGTTTCAGCCTCAAGGATCTTTGATTCCTTGTTATCAGAAAGAGTTGAACATGAGACAACATCATTGGCTACAATTTCTCGCATATTATGATTGTGAGATTCGCTACCATCCTGGAAAGGCAAATGTTGTAGCAGATGCCTTAAGCCAGAAGGAACGAATCAAACCACTCTGAGTTAGAGCATTAGTCATGACCCTTCACCTAAAATTACCATCACAAATCCATGAAGCCCAAACCGAGGTGATCAAAGAAGAGAACATCGAAGCTGAGAACCTGTGAGGAATAGACAAAGCATTTGAAGTACGTCATGATGGAACCCGATGTATCAAGAATCAAAGTTGGTTACCACTCTTTGGTAATTTGAGGGATTTATCAAGAATGAATCTTATATTAATCAAAATATTCCATACACCCTGGTTCTGCAAGATGTTATAAGGATCTAATAAACTTATGGTGACCTAACATGATTGGATACATCGCTGGTATGTTGGCAAGTGTTTAATCATGCGTGTGGGGGGGTGAGGGGAGTTCTAGTTGTTAAAGCAGAATGTCAGAAGCCATCCAGCTTACTGATACAACCAGAGATTCCTACATGGAAATGGTAGAGAATAACGATGGACTTTGTTACAAAACTACCCAAAACATCAAGTGGACATGACACAATTTGGGTCATTGTAGACCGCCTTACCAAATCAGCACATTTCATCCCTACCAAAGCAACAGATAGTATGGAAACCCTTACAAGGTTATATATAAAGAAGATTATTTCACGGCATGGAGTGCGATATCACATATGGATCGTGACCGTCATTTCACTTCTGATTTCTGGCGCAATGTAGAATGCTTTGGGTACTAAATTAGACATGAGTACGGCATATCATCCCGAGACAGATGGACAAAGTGAAAGAACTATCCAAACACTCGAAGACATGCTTCGAGCATGTGTTATAGATTTCAAAAATGTATGGGAGAGACACATACCATTGGTAGAATTTTCTTACAATAACAGTTACCATGCCAGTATTAAGGCAGCACCATTCGAGGCACTCTATGGTCGAAAGTGTCGATCACCTATCTGCTAGGCCGAAGTTGGAGATGTTCAACTACTAATGACACAGAGATAATACATGAAACCATATAATGATAGTTCAAATCCGTATTGCTTGCAAGTGCAAGAATCGGCAAGGATTTATGCTAATGTAAGGCAAAAGCTTTCGGAATTTTAATGTTGGTGATCGTGTTATGTTTAATAAGCTGTCACCCGGAAAGGTGTATCCCAATTCGGAAAGTGAGGAAAGCTGAACCCCGTTAACAGTGGACCCATTTAGATCTTAAAAGGGTCAGCCCAAGTGGATACACACTTGAGCTTCCCGAAGAACTCAGTAATGTCCACAGTACCTTCTACGTTTCTAATTTAAAGAAATGTCTATTTAACAAATCCCTGGTCATTCCAATTGAAAGAGATTCGACGCGATGACAATAACTTCATACTTGTGAAAGACCAATGGATAATTAATAGATCCCGAGTAGACAAGCAACTGATGATAAACACGTTCGCATCCCTATAGTCAAAGTAAGATGGAACTCTAAAAGAGGACCAGAATTTACATAGGAACGCGAAGATCAATGTCGTGCCAATTATCCTCATTAATTTCAAACATCACTCCATCATCTAACTAAATCTCAAGACGAGATTTCTATAAGGTTGGGAGACTATAAAAACCTACAATTTTCCCCTATATAATTATCCATCATTAGATGCAATTTTTCTCATTGTAATTTCCATCTATTAAATTAGATGCAACCATTTTCATGGAAATTTTTTTGATTTATTCCATTCATAATGTAACGTAACTTACATTTCAAAAGTAAACATGCTCACGCAACCTACCAATGCCAATTCCATCAACGTTTATATCAAGTAAACGTTATAATATGTCAAACAATATGTTCTAAACTCCATTTTTACCTCATACGTTATTCATTTAACGTACTATTTATAACGTTATTATAAAACGGACTTTATCCGTTAATGTTTATATCAAAACCCCGACTAACATGTAAAATTTTTATACAATCTAAATGTACAAGCTAATAAGGCATGTGTACAAGTTACCAATGAATAATATTTGAATATAATTCCCTCCAAAACCCTAGTAAAACTCTTTTAAGCTTATGGTACAACTTAATTAAGCACACTATTCAAATAAGCTCCATTTCCCTCCAAATTCTATAGGTTTTTCATACCACCTCTTAAGCTCAAGTTACAAACACTCAATGCACAACATTAGAACTATAGTTACCCTCCAATCTTACCCATACTCGTCCTAAAATAAAAAAAAAATCATAATACATGAACCTGAAAACCCTAAACAAACGATACAACTTAAACTAGTCGATCCAAGATAGACCTAATCAATCCACCCTCCAACTTGATCCTCCAACCTTGTCACCATCTCATAGTACATTGTCCCCTGGCACTAAAGTAAATCACCTTGTCACCCCCATTCACCACCATGCTACCGCTCTCAATCCTGGTCACCCCCCTCTCTCATTGTTAAACCGAAACCCTTCTACCTAATAAACCTCCTGTAAGATTTCGTTCTAGCATTTTATTCCCTTTAGGGGGGGGGGGGGGGTCTCACACCTTGCTAAACTTGGCCACCACTCTTTCCCTTACCCTATATATATACACACATACATACACATTTCCATAACTCACCACTAAATTAAACACATACTTAAAATTATGTCCTAGTCGAGCCCTAGAAGAGAAGAAAAGAAGGTTTAAGCTAAGTAAAAGCCAAGGTTTAAGAAGGAGAGAGGATCTCGATTCATCTCTAAGTTTTCGGGTTACATTCCATCATTTTTGACCCATTTAAGCTCTAGTAAGTCCTATCACTTGTTCTATAAGCTCTTGTCATATTTTAGATCATGTATATGATGTGATATAATCATTTGTTAAAGCTAAACTTTTTGGAAAACCCTTTGAACATAATCGAGCCTTAAACATCCATTTTGAAACCCTAATTCTATTTGTACTCATTTAATAAGCTAGCTTAAGCTTATTTTAATCTTAATAAGCTCTTATGTACCTTCATGATCATGTAAGGTAAGCCCTTAAACCTTAAGCCTACACGTTTGATTTTCCTAAACCAAACGCGCCTTTAAGAACCCTAAAACCCTTTTCATAACCCTAATAAGTTATAAGCCATAAGCAGATTCCATAAGCTGTTCTAATAAGCTATTTTATTATTTCTATAAGCTTAGAAACAAACTCTAAAAGTTCTAAGCCATAGGGTTATTGTTTCATAAACCAAACGTGACCATTTTGGATTTTTAAGCTATAAGCTCTTTTCATAAGTACAAGCTCGTAAAACTTACTTATTTTAGCTTATAGTAATAAGCTATAAGTTGCAAATCGATTTCGAGATTAAAAATACAAAGATTATGGATTATGGACTAGAAATGCAATTCGAACCATGTAAAGGGGTATATATTGTAAATATTGAAACTTAAATAGTTTTCGAGCCAAAAGTGTAAATACTCCAAAGTTAAACCACAAGGGCCTGTTTTGCCAATTTCTAAAGTTAAAGGTTTAATATTTTAAAAATATAATTAAAGGGTTAAAAGTTTAAATTGATATATACCAAGGGTATATATTGTCATTTTCATATTCTCAAGGGTATAAATGTAATATTTTTATATTAATTATTAATTATAAAAATATATTTAAATATTATAAGACTCGATTTTTATATAAAACCCGACACATTTATCGTTTCATTCAGCGATCGAAACACTATAAAATAATTATGTTATATTTATCATCCACTAGCTTTTAAAGAAACTTAAAAAGATAAAATTCTATCATTTAAACTATAACGTATCACGTTACTAGGAAATTTCATGTGAGAGGCTTTCATTTGGGTTGACGTTTTGACGAGTTGTTGAATTTATGATTTAAAGTGTCCTAGCTCCTCAAACGTTTATTACATGACCTCTGGATTATGATAGCCCGAATAGTGATACAATGTTTTCACAAACTAGTAAACCAAAATCATTTACGTTAAGCTTTATGAAATAAAGTTTGGAAATATAAACAATCGAACTAAGACTTGACATATTACCCCAGGTTGCGTGACGATGTGTTTCCTCCACTAAATTTGATTACTTTTCACATTAATCAACTTACCTTATTATGGTGAGTTCATAGTCCCACTTTTACATGTTTTTAAACTCCGTGGGGAGATAATGCTATAGATATGAATTCAAGTATTTTACATCTGTTTGCTTATCCCTGATTTTAACTAGTTCAAGGATTTATTTAATGCCTTAAATCGATGGCACCAATGTAGGCTATTAATTTTCAGGTCTTTAGTGATGTCTGCATTCATGAATAACACTACTATATTTTGAGCTACTGCCTTTGCATTTTCATCAATCTGTTCAACGCTAGATTAGACATGACGCTTGGAGTTTTGGAAATGCACTTTTATGTATCTAAGGCTAATAAAAAGGCCTGAGGTAGAAGTCTGGGAAAATGTTAGTTCAATGGGAATGGGACTTGGGATTTTATTTTAGGGATGAAAAACTGTATCCAATTTCGGTTAATTTTTTATTGCTATATATCTGAATTCAGAATGTGTTCTTTGTAGTTTGCAATCAGCACGAGTCATTATACTCACACATGTACTGATTTTTAACATTTTTTTTCTTTTGCATTTAGGATATCCAATATATCCTTGTAAGTACATGAACGTTGCCATATAGAATTTTGGATTTAGTGAAAATGGAGAGAATGACGAAAGATACAATTCATTCAATCGGGGTTTTCCCCAGGACAGTTCGGGGGGGGGATTTCCACAGCGACATGTCGCTGGGGAAACCTTTCCCCAGCGACATGTCGCTGGGGAAAGGTTTGGTGGAGAAACCCCCGAAATGTCGCTGGGGAAAACCCCGATTGTTGTAGTGTTTCTTTGTCATTCTCTACCATTTCACTAAATCCAGAAATTCTATATGCAACGTATGTACTTTAAAGATTTATTGGATATCCTAAATGCAAAAGAAAAAAAATGTTAAAAATCAGTACATGTGTGAGTATAATGACTCGTGCTGATTGCAAACTACAAAGAACACATTCTGAATTCAGATATATAGCAATAAAAAATTAACGAATTTGGGATACAGTTTTTATCCTAAATAAAATCCAGAGATCCCTTTCTCATTGAACTATCATTTTTACTGGATATACCTCGGTCCTTTTTATTAGCTCTTAGATTACATAAAAGTGCATTTCCATAACTCCAAGCCGGTAGTCTAATAGCATTGAAAGAGCATGATGAAAAATGCAAAGGCAGTTTAGTAGCTCTAATATATAGATTCATGAAGGCTGACATCACTTAAGACCCTGAAAATTAGTAGACTACATTGGTGCCATCTATTTAAGGCATTAAATAAATCCGACATAAATAAATATCAGGATTGCTTACAGTTGTAAAATACTTGTTTTCAAATTTATTGCATGTATCTCCCCACGGAGTTTAGAAAACATGTAAAGGTGGGACTATGAACTCACCTTAATAAGGTAGTTGATTGATGTGAAAAGTAATTCAAGTGGAGGTAAACAGCTTCGTCACGCAACCTGGGGTAATATGTCAAGTCTTAGTTCGATTGTTTATATTTCCAACTTTTTTTCAATAACAGCTTATACGTATATGATTTTGGATTTACTAGTTTGTGAAAAACATTGGTATCACTATGTCGGGCTATCATGAATCCTGTGGTATGTAATATACGTTTGAGGAGTTGGTCACTTTAAATATCAATAAATTCAACAACTCATGTCAAATCGTCAACCCAAATGAAAGCCTCATCACATGAAATTTCCTAGTAAAGTCGTTGTTCGTTTGTTTAAAATGATAGGACTTGTATTGTTTAAGTTCTTTAAAAGCTAGTGGACTGATTAAATATAAAATTTTATTTTATAGGTGATTTCGCATCGCTGAATGAAACGATAAATGTGTCGGGTTTTATATATAATATAGAGTTTATAATATTTAAATATTTTTTTAATAATTTATAATAAATATAAAATAATACATTTATTACATTGAGAATATAAAAATGACAATATACCCTTGGTATATATCAATTTACACTTTTAACCCTTTAATTATTTTTTTAAATATTAAACCTTTAACTTTAGAAATTGGCAAAACAGGCCCCTGTGGTTTAACTTTGGAGTATTTACACTTTTGGCTCGAAAACTATTTAAGTTTCAATATTTACAATATATACCCCTTTGCATGGTTCGAATTGCATTTCTAGTCCATAATCCATAATCTTTGTATTTTTAATCTCGAAATCGATTTGCAACTTATAGCTTATTACTATAAGCTAAAATAAGTAAGTTTTGCGAGCTTGTAGCTTATGAAAAGAGCTTATGAGCTTAAAAATCCAAAATGGGCACGTTTGGTTTAGAAACAATAACCCGATGGCTTAGAACTTTTAGAGTTTGTTTCTAAGCTTATAGAAATGATAAAATAGCTTATTAGAACAGCTTATGGAATCATCTTATGCCTTATAGCTTATTAGTGTTATGAAAAGGGTTTTAGGGTTTTTAAAGGCGCGTTTGGTTTAGGAAAATCAAACGTGTAGGCTTAGGTTTTAAGGGCTTACCTTACGTGATCATGAAGGTACACAAGAGCTTAATAAGATTAAAATAAGCTTAAGCTAGATTATTAAATGAGTTCGCATAGATTAGGGTTTCAAAATGGATCGTTTAAGGCTCGATTTGGTTTAAGGGTTTTCCAAAAGAGTTTAGCTTATACAAATGATTATATCAAAGCTTATACATGATCTAAAATATGACAAGAGCTTATAGAACAAGTGATAAGACTTACTACAGCTTAAATGGGACGAAAAGGTGAATTCATGATATGTAACCGAAAAACTTGGAGATAGGTGAAATCAAGATCTTCTTTCCTCCTTAAACCTTGGCTTTTACTTAGCTTAAACCTTCTTTTCTTCTCTTCTAGGGCTCGGCTAGAACATATATTTGAGTATGTGTTTAATTTAGTGGTGAGTTGTGGAAATGTGTAATGTATGGTGATATTTATAGGTGTTAGGGGAACCGGTGGTGGCCAAGATTAGCTATGGTGTTGTGACTAAGGGATGCTAGGGACCTATCTTATTAGAGGGTGTTAGGTTGGTAGAAAATATGGGGTTGTTCGGTTAACAAGGGGGGCTGGAAACATCTTAATTTAATCTATTTTAATGAATAGGAATATTTGTGACAAGGAGGTGAGGCGGTAGCATGGTGGTGAATGGGTGGTGACAAGGTGATTTACTTAGAGTGCAAGGTGACAAGGTACTAGTGTGATGGGGACAAGGTGGTGGATCATGGTGGAGGGTGCTTTGCTTGGTCTGGCTTGGGGTTGACTAGTTTAAGTGGGTATGGGTTGTTTAGGGTTTCGGTTCATGTTTTGGTTTTAGGGACGGTAGGGGTTTGAGTGGAGGGTATTATAGTTCAAATGTTGTAATCGAGTTTTTCGTTGGTAACTTAGGAGCTTAAGAGTGTGGTGAATTAAAACCTATAGAATTTGGGGGAAATAGTAGTTTTATATTGAATAGTGTGCTTAATGGGTTGCGTACATAAAGCTGAAAAGAGTTGTAATAGGGTTGGGGAGGGAATTATATTCCAAATATTATGTATTGATAAACTTGTACACATTGCTTATTAGCTTGTACATTTTGATTGTATGAAAATTTTATGTTAGTCGGGGGGTTATGATATAGACGTTACGGATAAAGTTGTTTTATAAACAGTTATAAATAGTACGTTAAATGAAATAACGTATGTGGTGTAAAAAGGGAGTTTAGACATATGCTTGACATATTTTAAAGTTTACTTGATTTTAATCGTTGATGGAATGGCTATTGGTAGGTTGCATTGTGAGCATGTTTCTTCTTGAAATGTAAGTTACGTTAATTATGGATGGAATAAAGCAAATATTCTTCATGACAATGGTTGCATCTAATTTAATAGATGGAAATTACACTGAAGAAAATTGCATCTATTTTAATAGATGTGTTAATTAAATAGAGGATAATTGTAAGTTGTTTTGTCTCCAATACCTTAAAAATCTTCATCCCGAGATTTAATAGATGATGGTAATGTGAAGTTTGTGCAAAATAGATGTGGATATTTGGCGAAGTATTTTGTTCTACGCTTTCCTTATGTTAATTACTGGTCCTCTTTTAGTGTTCCTCTTATTTGACTAAAGGGATGCGAATTTATCTCACAGTTGCTTGTCTTCACGCGATCTATAATTTCCATTGGTTTTTTCACAATTGTTGAGTTTGTCATCGAAGTCGTAAGCTGTTCATTGGATTGACCAGGGATTTGTGTAAATAGACATTTCTTTAAATTGAAACGTAGAGCGTACTGTGGACATTACTGGTTCGTCGGGAAGCTCAAGTGTGTATCGCCACTGGGTGACCTTGTAAGGATCTTAAAGGGTCAATGTACAGGGGTTAAGCTTTCTCACTTTCCGATTGGATGGCACCTTTCCGAGAGGTGACAATTTTAACATAACACGATTCTCCAATTAAAATTCCAAAGGCTTTTGCTTACATTTAGCATAATCCTTGGCCGATCTCTTGCAGCTTGCATGCATTGTCGGATTGTGTACTATCTGTTTTGTGGTTTAAAGGATTTCTCTGGTCTTGTGAGTTGAACTCTCTCAACTGTCGGCCTAGAAGATTGTGATCGACACTTTCGACCATTGAGTGCCGAATGTGCTGCCTTTTTATGGCATGGTAACTGTTATTGTAAGAAAATTCTACCAATGGTATGTGTCTCTCCCATCCTTTTTCGAAATCTATAACACATGCTCGAAGCATGTCTTCGAGTGTTTGGATAGTTATTTCACTTTTTCCATCTGTCTTGGGATGATATGCCGTACTCATGTCTAATTTAGTACCCAAAGCATTCTACATTGACTGCCAGAATCTGGAAGTGAAATGACTGTCACGATCCGATATGATGGATATCGGCACTCCATGCCGTGAAACTATCTCCTTTATATATAACCTTGTAAGGGTTTCCATACTATCTGTTGCTTTGGTAGGGATGAAATGTGCTGATTTGGTAAGGCGGTCTAAAATGACCTAAATTGTGTCATGTCCACTTGTGTTTGGTAGTTTTGTAACAACAGTCATGTTATTCTTTCCCATGTCCATGTTAGAATCTCTGGTTGGTATCTGTAACGCTGGATGGCTTCTTGACATTCTGCTTTTATTTAGCGCATGTTTAAACCACTTGCCAACATACTCAGCGATGATTCCAATCATGTTAGGTCACCAATAGAGTTTATTTAGATCCTGATACATCTGTGTCAGACTCTTATTTAGGGTGGATGGAATATTTTATTTATAGATTCATGCATGATTATAGTCCTCAAGTACCAAAGAGTGGTAACCAACTTTGATTATTGATAAGTCGGGTTCCATCATGAGTACTTCAAATGTTTGTCTTTTCTCACAGGTTATCAGCTTTGATGTTCTCTTTCTTTGATTACTCGGGTTGGGCTTCAAGGATTTGTGGATGGTTAATGTTTGTGTGAAGGGTCATGTCACTAATGCCCTCCCAATGACTCAAAGTGGTTTGTTTTGTTCCTTTCGGCTTTTAAGGCATCTGCTACAACATTTGCCTTTCTAAGGTGGTAGCGAATCTCACAATTCATAATATATGAGCCATTCTAACCAACGACGTTGTCTTCATATTCAAACTCTTTCTGATCAAGGATAAGATGAAGATTTTAAATGATCAGTTGAACACTAGTACATCTTGTGCCATACAATAGTGTCTCTAAATTTTTAAAGCAAACATACAGCTCCTAATTTTTGGCTGTATATGGTTATTGTTCCCTTCATGAGGCTTAATTTGTCGAGATGCTTATTGCAACTAACTTTTTACTCTTGGAATTAACTCCTGACTACCCTGGACCTTTTGATGTGATGATATAGGTAAACATAAAGTCACCGTTTCCTTTTCTAGTATTGCCTATGTTGGAGCTTCACACAATTTTTGTTTTAGTAGTTGGATGGCTGGTCCCTTAGTTTTCTCCCCGATTACTTCTTGTTTTTCTGGGTTAATTCAGTCAAAGACTTTGCAATCTTTGAAAAACCTTCGATAAATCTATGATAATAGCCGATGAGTCCTAAGAATTGGCGTACTTATGTGGGTGTGGTAGGAGATGCCCAATTCTTAACTGCTTCAATCTTGGCGGGGTCAATGTGAATTCCTTAACTGTCAATTACGTGCCCAAGAAACTACAAGATACTGATCCAGAAATCACATTTGGAGAACTTGGCATATAATTTCTCCTTTTTGAGTAATTCTAAGATTATTCTCATGTGATTCGCATGTTCTTCTTTGTTACGAGAGTAGATATAAGATAATCATAATGAACTACTATACACAATAATTTTATCCACAAGTATGGTTTACACATACGAGTCATGAGGGTCTATGAATATTAGCATGTGCGTTTAGTTAAACCAATGGCTTCACTTGAATTAATAGTGTTTGTTACACGTTCTAAAAGGCAGTAGTTTTGGGAATATCTTCGTCCCGGACTCTCAGTTGGTGATAGCCTAATCTTAAGTCAATTTTCGAATATACACTCAAACCTTGAAGTTGGTCGAATAAATCATCGATCCTGGGTAATGGGTAACGATTCTTTACAGGTAGTTTTATTTAGGCTCTCGGATAATCGTATACTCTTTCTGAAAGATTCGTTCTTTATTTTTAACAAAAATAAGACAGGAATCCCAAGGCGATGTACTTGGTCAGATAAATCCTCGGTTTCTGCTTCTATCTCTATGTGTTGGTTTGATAGTTCCTGCATTTCTATGGAGGCTAATTGTAAGGTGGCTTTTTTCGGGGAGCTACTGGTGCCGCTCCTGGAATTAAATCGATTTGGAATTCTACTTGGCGAATTAGAGGAAGGCCGGGTAGATCTTTAGGAAAAACTTATGGAAATTCTCTGACTACTGGTATATCTTCTAGTCTTTTTTCATCTGACTTCTTCTCCATTACTTAGGCTATGAAAACTTGATATCCCCTGGATATATATCTTTCGGTTTTAATACAGGATATGAGGCTTAGTCGGGTTTTACTTCGATCACCTCGGATGATCAAAGTTTCACCGTTGATGGGGATGTGGACGACTTTCTCGTCACAAATAATTCTAGCATGATACTTGGATAACCAATCCATACCAATGACGACGTCAAAACTACCGAGTTTAATCGGCATGAGATCAATTTCGAAAGGTTGGTTTAGCAAAATCAGAGTGCAACCCTGGATAACGGTATTAGTGTTTCCTAATAGTGTTTTCATCAGCCTTTTTAATGTCATAAGTAGGTATCTTGTGTAATTGTGGGATATGTAACATAGATAGCAAGAGATATGGATACAAAATTTTATCGGCTCTTGAATCAATAATACTCTAGCTAGGTGGTTAGTTTGAAGGCAATGTTTTACACTGACTAGTTGGGTTGGGTGAGCGTTCTTGTCTCTCAGCAAGTATGCTCTTTCGTGGGCATTGTTGTTTCTCTTGAGCACTGACTTTTGTAGTGCCCTTTCTCTTCGCAGGCATGACAAGTTACGAATACTAGTTGTAGGTTGCTTCCAGTGGTGGCCTTTATTTATGAAGTTCCTGGTCAGATGGATCCCACCTTGTTGCCAATATGACACTTGACAGATGAAGGTCATGTGTGATGCTGGGTGCATTTCTTACATGGTGAAGGCTTCCAGTACTACATATTGTTTGAGTTAGGGTGACAGCATAATCCACTGTCGGTTTCTTGCTTTTTTTTGTTGTTTGTTGGTGATCCATTGTTGGGTTGCTTTTGTGGTTGTTACGGTTGTTTGGTAGTTGTTGTTGTTGATAGTTCTTCGACCATCAACTTTTGTTGGTGATCATTGGTCCTTGCACAGTAATGTGACCTTAGTTTACTTGAACTATTAACCTTGAGTTATGGTAATGGCTTCCTCCAATGTTGAGGGTTTTGAAGCGTGGGTAGCATTTCTTCATTACTTCTATGTAATCCCCATTGGAGACTTCTATGAGTTTCCGAATTGGGCACCATAGCTGGTAGGCATTAAAACTGCATAATTCTAAAATCTTCTAAACGTAAGTATTGAGATCATTTCCTTTTACCTTAAGATGTAAATTCATTTCATTGTCTTAACCTCAGTTCCGGGGACAATATCTTATTTATTAAGAGCTTTTTATATTCAGGCTAGGTGGTCTCTCTGTTAGGCTTCCTCTTTTCCATAGGCTAGGCGTATGAATTCTCACAGGACAAAAGCTTCTTTAGTTAGTTTGTACAGTAGCAAATTTCACTTTTCAGTCCTCGGTACAGTTGCTACGGGGAAAAATACCAATTCGTAGCGTTTCAAAACAGTGGACGAGGGCCATCAACACCTTCCATACCATAAAATTAACAAGGTTGGCAGTTCATTAACTTTTTTTGCTACATTTTTTGCTACAGGGAGTAACTCCTTCTCTTTTATCCGGTGTTCCTAATGGTATTGTCAAGCTATTTTCCATTTATGTGGTAGCAGTTTTTGCTTCGGGCTGCAAAAACACTATTAGAACTAGTTTTCTTGATGGCGGCCTGAGTCCATGGTGTGGTGTTGCCAGCTGTTGATGTACCTCTTGGGAGAAATTTTTTAACATTTACATGGACAACACAAAAATAAGAATCCATCAATGATATGTACATATAATTAATTCATTGTCAATATTTTCATTCATAGGTGATATTGAAATATTTGACATAGATACTTTTTGATACGAGTCTTTAACTAAGAATACAACCTTTGTATTACATTGCCAGAATTATCGGAAAATTTTGGAAATTACTAAGACTTTCAGAGATGATACTCTGACAAGATCTGATCTCATTATGTTTCTCTGGGGATGGTTTCACTTTCCAAGTGGCTTGAGTATGATCCATTAATGGAGTTATCTATCTTGCAAAAGATAGACTCATCAAGGGTAGGCTGGTGGTGGTGTAGTTGACCTATCAGTGAATGAAGATACCAATGATGAAGACGGAGGAGCATAATGTTATAGGTGATTCAACAGGGAGCACAGTAGTCTCTAGGTAGGTAGTAGGTTAGGATCATACGTTCATTATTCTTGAGCATTAGTCATATCCGGATACAAAGGTTCGAGAAAACCTGGTGGTAAGAGAGTCATAGTAACATGGATACATAAAGTACGATACATGTATAACCTTAACTACAGGGGTATAGGATAGACAACCTAGACATACATAAATCTGTATCGTGAAACTAGTGAGGTATATGGAATCACAAACTTCTTTATTTATGCCATAAATCAACTTGTATACATATTTTACTTATCAAAAATTTGACAAGTGTCGTTATTTATGCAACAATCCGTGTTTGGATTCTAAATACAAAAGCTGTAAATAACAAAAGATCTAGTCTAGTAGTCTGGTGGTCCTCCCTTGTGGTTCTTGAGTTTATGGATCTTGTCCAGAAGACTCTTCATATCTGATCGGTGATAAACCTAAATATCCTCGATGATCATTTTCAGAGTAGAAATCCTGACGCGACCAAGAACAATCTCGACGTCATGCTTTATCTGCTCTCTCTGAAATCCAAAAATCTGGGTACGGGCTTCTTGGAGTTCGGTTTCTAGTTGGTCAAAATCTCGCTGTATGATTACTCGACCATTACCAAGACCTTCTATCTTATCTTCTATATGCTTAATGTGCTCAAGAGGGAGCTCATCTAAGTGATTCAAAGTAGTCTCGATCTGTTCCTCATGGCGCTCCAGATGCATCTTATGAGAACACTCTCTAATCTCAAATACCTGAGGTGGGGTAGAGAAATCAAAGGAGGATGATCGGGAACGGGCTCGTTTTCGAGATGGTAAAATCTCTTCAGGAAGAAAGAAATCTTATGGATCAAACAATGGTGATAGTGGTAACACTAGAGATGGAGGCAAAACAGTTGGTGGAGCAATAGGAGCTTATGGTGGTATGGAAAAGGTGATTCATTATTAGTAGTATTATATGCTTGCATGACCTTCATATACGGATCATCGTAGAAAGGTGAGATGGCTAGTGAGGCCAAAAGATATTTAGTTAAATCATCTGATGTGTGACAACCGTGGCTTGAGCAGGTTGGTCAAACCAGAGTATTGACCTAAATATCTGTTCTATAAGTATGGTTTATGGGTATGTGTGTTTCTATGTATTCTATGCATGTTTTATGAGGATTTGAGAATCAACCTAGTGAGTGTGAGAGTCTCATTGAGGTGTGATTATGATGGTGTTTGCATGGGTGCATTTCATTCACTTTTGAGTGACATGTAAATGACTTGTGAATTTTGAGCGTTTATGTATTTTGTGTGTATGTATTTATGTGTAAGTATTTACGTATTCATATTATTAGGTTTTAGAGTTTTGGAAGATGGAAATGTAGTTAGAATATGAAAGAAACGAAATTTCTATTTTTAGAAAGTTAAGGTTAATAGAAGTGAAAAGTTATTTATTCTTAAAAGTCTAGTAAATTGCGTTTAAGCGAAAAGGCATGCGCAAACAAGCTAAGGTTCTTATAAAAACTTAAGGTAATGCAAGTAATTAGTTAATTAATAATTTAATAAAAAAAATATATAGAGTGGGGGATCGGCCAGCCCAAAAAGAAAAGGAAAAAAAAGAAAGGAAATCCAAGCCTAATTAAACTAGGACTCTAAT
>BQNB010100226.1:14480-24748 GCA_026074375.1 Tanacetum coccineum | reverse complement strand
GTTATATTAATTAATCAATATGACAAAACATGATTAACCTCAAATGGAAACAATCTTTCCGAATCTTCTCAGATTTAGAATTTTTTTTTTATTTTCATGTTAAGAAATATTTTCTTCTATAAGAATCTAATAAATATGATTTTTAAGTACAAAAGAATATTTTGTAAAGATTTGGGGTTAATCACTAAAATTGAAAATAACAACTATCTGCTACACACGGATCTACCATAACCAAAGACGGATCTAGGCTACGGCGGATCCGTGTAGCTGTCAGCTTAGGCCATAATTTGAATTTCAAATTTGCCTATAAATAGGAACCAAATGTTTTCATTTGCTTTACAGTTTTCCAACTTTTCTCTTGCATATTTATTTTTTCTCATACATTCTTTGATCACTATACTTGTTATATAAACCATTACAAGTGATCCAATTATTCCACTATTTAGTGAAGAACACAAAGAAGACTTCAAGCTTCAAGTGTTATTAGTTTAGTTGAGTCATCACCCTTGTGATATTTATCCACCTTCATCTATTTGTCTTGTGTTATCATATGTGTATGATATGTTAGTATTTTAGGCCTAGTGTGTTAGATTGGTTCTATCTCGAAGTAGAACTCGGTATTTAGCTTAGTACCGAAAAAAGTGTAAGCGACGTGTACGGTTTTCTCCGCCTAAAGGGATCTTGTTGAAATAGTGAAGAAAACTCTCGAGTTGGGTACTCGGGGAGTAGAGTAGGGCGATGAGGAGCTTCATAGCCAAACCACTATAAATCTTCGTATCTTTGGTTTGATCTTTCCTATCTTTACTTATTTGTATTCCGCATTTACTTACTTACTTATTACATCGCTATCATATACATACGTGTATATCTACTGATTTCACATAAGTAAACAATCTAAGTTTTAATTTTTTTAAAAGGTAAAAACTATTCAATCTCCCTTCTAGTTTTCACAATTGGTATCAAGAGCTAAGGTCACCCAAGATCTTTAGCGTATATTTTACATTAAAGCTTGAATCGATCTATAAATTTCGATAAAAATCTAGAAGGACAATCTATGCAAAGACCACCACTTTTCAAAAGCAGTTGTTTTATATATTGGAAAAATAGACTTGAAATTTATGTGAAAGCAATAGATTTAGATCTTTGGCATATTATAATGAATGGTGATTTTCTACCGGTTGCCAAAAACGAAGTTACCAAAATTTTACAAATAGTTCCTTTTGAAGAACAATACGATGATCTAAAAAGAAAACTTGCTAAAAATAATGAGGTTAAAATAGCTCTTTATAATGTTTTACCTATAAAGGAATTGAAAGAATTTTTATGTGTAATACGGCTAAAGATATTTGGCAAACGTTGTTAATCATACATCAAGGTAATAGCCAAGTAAAGGATAATAAAATTGACTTGTTCAACAATATGAATAATTTACTATCCTTGAAGAAGAATCTATTAATAGCGATTTTGCTAGATTTAATACTATTATTACTAGTCTCAAAGCACTTGATGAAGGTTTTTCTATCAAGAACTAAGTTAGGAAGTTTCGTAGGGCTCTACATCCAAAATGGAGAGCAAGGTCACGGCGATTGAAGAATCGAAAGATTTGTCATCACTAGCTCTAGACGAGCTTATCAGTAATCTCAAAGTACATGAAGTAGTCATGGAAAAAGATTTTGAAATTTACAAAGGAAAAAACGAAATGGTCAAGTCCATTGCCTTAAAAGCTAAGAAAGAGTCTAGTGATGACGAAACTTCGACATCCGAAAGCGATGACGAAGAATATGCTATGGGCGTAACGAACTTTAAAAGGTTCTTTAGAAGGAAGGATAGACTTGTTAGGCAACCACGAGAGGAGAAAAAGTCATTCCGGCAAAGGATGATAAGAAACGCAAGAGTGCTAGGAAGTGCTTTAGATGCGGTGATTTGGCGAATGTCCAAAGCCTCCACGAAACAAGGATCAAAAAGCATTTTTGGGGGTTCTTGGAGCGATAGCGAAAATGAAGTTGAGGACAAAACCAACGAAGAAACTTGTCTCTATTAGAGGATAAATAGGCTCAAGCCCAGTTTGTGGGCTTAGGTCCATTAGGATTTCATTCATGTAATCTCCTATATATTGTGATCAATAATAAATCATAACCTACGGGGTTTTTAATATCTAACATGGTATCGGAGCGGGTCTGATACTCAGACCTAGGTGGCTACATTGAGCCGCCTCTCCTAAACGACCCCGTCAAACCCTGGCCGCCACTCTACCCTCTCCCCAATCAAACACCAAAAACCCTAACTTGTTAATAAATAAAAAGAAAAAACACTTACCGATGTCGATGCAATTTTTTTCCCTCTTTTCACGATTTGCTTGCTGCCGATCCATTTATTTTTGCTTTATGGTTGCCTACTACCAACGCACAAAAGTATTATTCTCTATATTCCCAATGTTCTCTATATACGAGGAGTACCAGAAGATGAAGATATAGAGGAGGTGGATCGAGACTAGATGGTGGACACTCTTGCCATTAGATCTATCAGTTTTCTTTTAATTCATTAAAAAAAGTTATGGTTTTGTTATTTAATTTTATTTTTTAGTCGATCATTGGTACTACTTTGTTACCAAACGGGGGGGGGGGGGGGGGGGGGGGGGGGGGTGGATCCTACTTATGTCGATCATTGGACAGTTTGTTACCAATTCGACTATAGTCGATCGTTGTTAACGTCGTTTTTGTTACCATCGACTAGTCGAATTTTTTGGACAGCTTTGTTACCATTCACTAAAGTGATCGTTTGTACGGTTTTTGTGACCAGTCGTCTAAAGTTATGCTTTTTATATTTCTTTTATTACGTTAATGAGTTTTTTTTCTTTTCTAGTTCACAATACTCCAGTCGAACTTTTGTAATTTTTGCCGCTCGAACTGCCGAGGAGGATAGAGGATAAAGGCACAAGGCCTGTTGTTGGCTTAGGGTCCATTAGGGTTTCCCATTCATGTAATGGCCTATATATTTGATCAATAAAAATAATCATAACCTACGGGATGTTCCATATCTAACATCCTCATGCTCATCTCCATGGTTACCTCTTGACTCTTCTCAATTTAGTGATAATGCTTCTTCTTTTGATGACGATAGTATGCAAATTGAGTATAATAACGTATGTAAAATTAGCTTAAAAATCATCAACAAAAACAAAATTTTGAAAACTAAAAGAGAGCTTTTAGAAAAAGCAATTTTAGATTGAATGAGAATATTAAGAAACTTAAGAGAAATAAAGAGGTTGACATTAGTTGTGAGTCATGTCAATAATTTCGTTTATAAAACGCTAAACTAAAAGAAACTCAAGTTAAATTTGTCAAATTTGATAGAAGTTCTAATTCACTAAGAGAAATGCTTAATGTTCAAAAGTCAATTAGTGGTAAAATAGGTTTAGGATTTGATAAGAGTAAGGCATCAACAAGCGGAACAAAACTAATAAGTTTTATTAGGTAGACCATGGATTTGGCAGGGGACGGATCTACCTTAAAGGCAGATGGATCCACATCCGTCGACCAGCCAAAAAGTGGCAGGACATGTTTTAGTCCACCTATATCCTCGCGATCGGATTTTGTAATTTTTAGAAAGAAACTAATACACAATGGCATTGAAAATTCAAAAAGACCGTCTTTCAAACCATCTCTTAATAATGGTTTAGGATATGTCAAAACCGAGTCTAGATCTAAAACACCTCCACCTATAAAAAATAATTCTTCTCAACCAAGATACAACACAACTCAACCTAGAAGAAATTCTAGTGGACCAATTTATCAAAATAATTATCCTATGAATTGGAATAACAATCAAACTCAAGATTTTGTACATATGGGAAATTGTATCACATTTTAATATCCCAACCAAATGCAAGGGATGTACAACACTAACAGTTTTGGACCCATGAGATATTAGGGACCAAGCGCTTGAGTTTTTTTTTACTTAAATAGGTATGCTTGAGAATTGGTTTTTGCACGGATGAATGGCTTAAGATAGCATTATGCCCCAACATATAACGGGAAACATAATATATTCCCTCTACTTACAAAGCATACACGGAGGTAATTTGTTGTTTGGCAAGTAAGCGTAAAAAGCGAAAGATCATAGTCAAAGTTAACGTTTTGTTCTAACGACTCCTTACTATATCAAATGTAAACACGTAGATAACTTACTTTTAAATTTACTATTGTCGTCAAATGAACCAATGATGGTAAAGTCAAGAAATGGATTAGAAAAAAGGTTTTATTATCGCGATGGAAAATAGGAAAAGTCTCAAGACAAAGTATGTCTTGCCACATTAGACTAACTCTACATTGTGGCATAGAAGACTTTGACACACAAATTGCGATTAATCCAATCTTTTTTTTGGTAAAGGGGGGGGTTTTTCCCCCCCGGTAAATTATTACAACAAAAAGCGCTTTGAGTACAAAAAGTGAGGTGAAGTCCTACCCCCCGCCCTTCATGCACCAAAATGCACCGAAGTGCCAAACAACAAAAAAACAAAATAAAATGACACACCATTCTTATGACTACAAAAGAAAGACTCAACCATATATTTCTAATTTAAAAAGCCATCTAGATGACTACAAGCACTCCTGAAACCGATTCACAACAATAGCTAACATAAAATATGTCGTTTAACTTTTTAACCTTGAGAATAGGCAAATAGTCTATGCAGAGATTTCATAGCTCTTCCTAATAGCCTAGCGCTAATTCCATAATAACTAACCATAAATCCCACATCGTGCGGAACTTACAAATGCAACAAAACCCTCGCCCCATGTGAGCAATAAAAACGAACTTGGTCTTACTGAGTTTTTCAATAGATCTTCCAAATAGCCTTCGGGCTAGCTTCCATAACTTGAACAACGAGTCAACCGGGTAGATATTTGTCAATATGTATAACCATATAGCCAAAAACATGCACCTGTATCATGATCAGACCACACTCATTCAGCAGCCTCACGCCCAACTGTCGAATCCAAGTATTAAAAAACACATGATTAACTTACAAGTTCATGTTCCAAAGTGATCAACTGTCGCAACAGAACAAATAATCAAAAAAAAAACATATCATAATAATGACCCCTGTAGACCCATGTCACAAAATCGATAACCAAAACCCTAAATATTAGGGTTTCCAGCCACGAACTTCCGCAGTAATACCACCATTCAACACATCTACAACCATGATCTTTATGCTGAAACCATGTGCAATCATCACCACAATGATTGTACATGACGAGTAATCAAACCCTAACATAAATTATTAGGGTTCGGATCAGCCAACAAAACCAAGACGTGCAACCGCAATTCAAACCCTAAATAATTAGGGTTTAACACTTCCATCACTTAATGATGATGTCATCTCGACCCCAAGAATCAGCATATCAACATCTTCAAAAATCGAACATGAAACCCTAAATTAAAAGGGTTACGACCCGACCATAAAGACGGCAAACCAAAACCCTTAATCTTAATATATAAGCAGATTAAATAAGAAGTTTTGAGCCGTAACCACCATGTGAAACACTAAAATATCGAATTAGAATTAACGAAACCCTAACAAAGAGGATCCCAACCATCAAATGGATCGACAAATTAGGGCTTAGGTATTTGTCGAATGCAACCATACCTAGTACCCCAAAAACAATCGAGGTTCACAGCAAGCGATGAAACACGTCCAGGCGACGCCTAAATCCCAAACTAGGATAAGATACATATACGAATTATAACCCTAATACTATGGTTTCGAAGAACCAGAATGGGTCGGTCATTCAAAAAGAACAACCAACCCATATCCCTAAAACCAAACTAGGTAATTAGGTTCCAAGATGAATAAAAAAGGAATGGGACGACAACCACAATTACACAAAGTAACACCAGATCTAAGACGATATCCAATAATCTATGAGGGATTAGAAGAATAAGCGTATGAATTAAGGCACTAGGAAGGATTATAGTGGCAGCCAGAATAGGGTTTCTCTCCCTAAGGGAGAGAAAACACACACACCATTTTAATCCAATCTTTGTCATCTAAAGAATTGGATAAAAATTTACCTAAGCTAAAATACGATAAACATTTTTGTGATGCTTGCAAAATAAGAAAACAAGCCCATGCAACACATAAAGCTAAAAACATGATTTCTACAAAATAGATTCTTAGAACTTTTACATATGGATTTATTTGGTCTGTCCGCTATTAGGAGTTACGGAGGTAACTTATATACTTTAGTAATAGCGAAATGATTATTCAAGATATACTTAGACAAAAATTTTGAAAACCAAAAGTGAAGCTTTTAAAAAATTTAAAATATTAAGTAAGAAAATTCAAAATCAATTAGGATGTCCTATAGTTGCTATTAGAACGGATCATGGTTGGGAATTTGATAATGAAGTACAATTCGAAGCTTTTTGTGATGCACAAGGCATTACTCATAATTTCTCGGCTCCTCATACTCCACAATCAAATGGGGTTGTTGAAAGGAAATTATACATTACATGAAATGTCTAGGACTATGTTAAATGAACAATCTATACCTTAAAAGTTTTGGTGCAACGCCGTTGACACTTCAACCTATATTCTTTATAGAATTTTCATCCGACCAATTTTAGGAAAAACCCCTTAAGAAATATATAGAGGTAGAAAACCCACTTTAGAATACTTCAAAATTTTTGGAAGCAAGTGCTTCATTTTAAACACTAAAGACTATCTAACCAAGTTTGACCCAAAGTCATACGAATGTGTTTTCATAGGATATTCTTAAAATAGCAAAGCTTATATTATCTTGAACAAACACACCATTAAAGTCGAAGAATCACTCAACGTGACATTCGATGAAAGTCCTCCTCCTACCAAATTATCACCATTGGTTGATGATGATGTTGGTGAAGAAGAAGCTATTGAAAGAAATGTAAAAGTAGATAATAATAATAATAATATAGAAGATGAGTCCATAGAAGTTGATAAGGTCGTTAACATTAAAGAGTCTAAAAGTCACCCATTAGAACAAGTCATAGGTAACCTAAATCAAAGAACGCTAAGATCACAAACCCAAAACAAAAGTAATTTATTTTATTTCATCTCAACCATAGAACCTAAAAATATCAATGAGGCATTAGGAGATGAAAGTTGGGTCGTAGCTATGCAAGAGGAACTAAATCAATTTGTTGCAAATGATGTTTGGGATTTAGTGCCTCTACCTAAGAATCAATCTATTATAGGAACTAAATGGGTATTTAGAAATAAGTTAGACGAAAATGGTATTGTGTCTAGAAATAAGGCTAGATTAGTAGCACAATGATACAATCAACAAGAAGGTATAGATTATGATGAAACATATGCTCCGGAAGCTAGATTGGTGTCAATCCGAATACTTCTTACTCTTGCTTGTGCAAAAGATTTTAAATTATATCAAATGGATGTAAATGTGCTTTTATAAATGGTTTTATAAAGGAAGATGTTTATGTTGCTCAACCTCCAGGATTTATTGACTTTGAAAAACCAAATTATGTTTACAAACATAAAAAGGCTTTGTATGGTCTTAAGCAAGCTCCTAAAGCTTCGTATGATAGACTAAAATCATTTTTGCTAAAACACGAGTATTCCATGGGAATGGTCGATAACATACTTTTTACAAAGAAATCAAAACACATCTCATCATTGTTCAAATATATGTCGACGACATTATATTCGGATCCACGTGTCAAAACTTGTGTGATGATTTTGCTAAAATCATGCACGACGAGTGTGAAATGAGTATGATGCGGGAGTTGAACTTCTTCTTGCGTCTTCATATAAAACAAATGGAAGACGGGATACTTTTCAGTCAATCCAAGTACATCAAGGAGATGTTAAAGAAGTTCGGATTGGAGGATTCTAAACCAACCAAGACGTCGATGTAGACAGAGATCAAACTTACCAAGGACGATGAAACCGACTCTGTGGATAGAACTAAATATCAAGGTATGATTGGTAGTTTACTTTATTTAACTTCAAGTAGGCCTGGTGTTATGTTTATTGTTTACTTATGTGCGCGTTTTCAAGAAAATCCTAAAACTACCAACTTAGAAGCCGTTAAACGTATATTTAGATATATTAGAGGTACTACCCACTTAAAATTAAGGTATCCGAAAGGAACCGATATAGAAACTATAGTTTATGCCGACTCCGACCACGCGGGCGACTACGTCGATTGAAAAAGTACTAGTGGAGTTTGTACGTTCATGGGATGTTGTCTAACATCTTGGTTCTCTAATAAACAAATAGTCCTTGCTAACTTCACGACTGAAGCTAAATACGTATCCGTCGGGAAGGCGTGTCAACAAGCACTGTGGATGAAACACGCTCTCATCGACTACGACGTATGTCTCGATGACGTTTCGATAATCTGCGACAATAAAGGCGCCATCGACTTGATTAAAAACCCCGTTCAACACTCTAGAACTAAACACATAGAAATACGTCACCACTTTCTTCGCGACAACGTCTAAAAGAGCAACATTTCTATCGAGAAAGTTGCATCCGAAGATAACTTAGCTGACATATTAACTAAGCCTTTAAAACGTGAACAATTTAATTATTTAAGATTAGGATTAGGAATGATAAAACATATCCCCGATAATGAATCACCATCCTCCCAAAAATAATCGTAAGCGAAAATCTAATGGAGAAATAATCATTATTCAAAAGATGTTTATTCTCATTACATGTTCCAATTACAAACCTCGAAAAATGAACATGAGGTCCAGATTAGAATTTAAAGAGTCCACGAAAATATCAATAAAATGACCATAGATATTTTATAAGTCCACATGTTTGACCACATTTGGTTATAACATGAAATTACGAAATCGATCGTAAAGACGAAAAGAATAAACATCGAATTGCAACTCACACTTGTATTGACGATGTTTTATTATGTCTAAATGTTTAAAATGTTTGTGTTATTAGCAATGGACAAAATTACATGCTAAAAGTTAACACGCTCTTAGTATGATCGACTACGTTGAAATTCCATCAGGAAATTCACGACAACTCCAACGTAATGCTCAAAACTTGGAAGTCGACTCTGAAAATTTAAACACAACATATTAACAACATATATAAGCAGGGGTGAGCAAAACGGACCGCAGACCGGACCAGACCGAGAAACCTGTCCGACCCAGACCGACCGGACCGAACCTATTTCGGTCCGGTCTTCGGTCCATCGTTTTCCTTATTTTCAGTCTTCGGTCCGGTCGGTCCAGTCCAGTCCGGTCTTACAAAAAAACCCGACATTTATGCCTTGTTGGACCGGACAGGACCGAAGACGGAACCGGACCGAACCGACCCGGACCGGACCGGACCATTTCGATCCGGTCTTCGGTCCGGTGTTTTGGCCAAGGTCGGTTTCGGTCTGGTCCGGTCTTGTTCGGTCCGGTCTGGTTTTTGGACCATGAGCACCCCCTATATATAAGCCTCTCCAATTGCTAAAATGATAACACCAACGCTCAATTAACGGGAAATCAATCCCTGCCTATTTTTTAGCCGCCCACGGATCGACGGATCCACCGTGCCTGGATCCGTCTTCACATTTAGTAGATCCGTGTCTCATTTAGTCATACCCTATATTTAAGTTATTGGACCACTTGCTTCTTCTCCTCTAATAATACACCTCCGCCTAACTTTGTCACCACCCAAGATTGCACTTCTCGCAAAGTTTATTTCAAGCCATAATTAACATAGATTCATCACTTTCAAGTCATTAGCAACTACTATTGTAAGTATTTTCATCTTATTTTTTAAATTTGAGTCTTGATTCTATAATTTTGTACTAAAAATCAAGATTTTGGATAATTGCATTATATTCACTCAATTAAAATCATATCAACATAGTTTCTAACTATCGTATTTGTCATCTACAAATGTGCATTGTATATTAGGACATAAAGTTTTTTCGAAAAACCCCAAATCATAATTTTAATCATTTTGAATACTCAAAATGATTACACTTGCATTGTTAATACAAAGTAAAAAAAATATCATGCATCACGATCTCTTGAATGGTCTTTCGAAATATACAATAAATGTATAATTTCGACTTGGAGTCATAGTAAGATAGTTGTGCAAGAGTTTATTCATATATATATATATACCCACATATATATATATTGAGTCAAGCAAACCGCACTTCCACATGATTTATGCATAGGCATACATTTGAATGTCGTCAATATATGTAGATAATTTATTAATTTTATTTACTAATTAA
>BQNB010100225.1:0-24748 GCA_026074375.1 Tanacetum coccineum | reverse complement strand
CTAACATAGTTTATTTTTCCTTTTTATTTTCTTTTTTCGAACGGGAATGTACATAACATAGTAAAAACATCAACATCTTCATAGGCTATCAGATGCACGCGTCAGACGTAGTTCTCTTAAAATATATTTGCATAAACCAGTAATTTTCTTTCAAGTTGATATGTGACTTTTTGATCCAATAGGTACAAAGGAATTTTTTAACGTGTACCAACATTTAGCTAGTGTACTTTCTTTATACATGTTTTATAATAACAAAATATAACGTTAAAAAAACTAACAAGAAACTACAAAACACAAAACATGCATCACCTCAGAATCCACCCCCCTTAATTTACAACTCCACGACTTAAATAGGTCTTTAAAAATAAATATACATTTAATTTTTTTACAGCATAATGATTTACTCCGCGAGCTTGTTTACATTCAAGTACGATGAACCATTGCATCTCGTCAAGATGCAAGCCTTTTTCTTCCGCTTAGCAGCCTTATCAATGGCGGACCCATGACAGGGGCGGCTCAAGCCTTGTGGAGGCATGAAGCAAAATTCAAATACAAGCCTTTCTCAAATTTTACATTTTTTCTTCTTTGTGCTTAATATTTGTTTTTCGGTGCATTCGATTAATAGAACATCCGGTTATCGTAACAAAAACAAAATGATAAACTAAAAGCTTATTTAAGATAGAGAAAAATATAATAAGAGAGAAAAATTCAAACTTCGTTTTATGATAATCTATAAGCAGTGCTAAAGAACCGAACCAACATGAACGAAGCTTGTTCGTGTTGATTAGTTTCGGTTTAACCAAACAAACGAGCTAATATGAACACTTAAACAAATGGACACTACCTTCATGTTTCTTCGTTGTAAAATAATTTATTCTTGTTCGTTCATTAAGACACTATTCATGAGTCATTCTTGAAACATTTAATTTGTTTACAGTATGTGTTAAAAGTCATTAGAATTTGTAGCACTAAATGAGCTCAATTCATCATTTTGTAATAATAAAAAGACAGAGCTACTCGCACTTCTTAAACTCAAATAAGGGACTTAATAAGCAAAAAAATCCATAATAATTTTAGCCAGTTTTAGTAACCGGGGTCTTTTATATATCGAGATGTCAAGACGATGCCTAAGAAAATATATGACCGACTAAATATTCATAAATAACGATAGAAAATCGAAAACCTAAAACGATGGCTTTAGTAGCTTTACTTTTGAGTCACCACGGGCTCATCACTCATGAGGAAATCCAAGGTGATTCCTTGGTTTCTTCAAGATAATATATTAAACAGTACTAAACGAGTCGCATCGGGTACAGTATAACACAAATGATTTAGATGTGGAAAGATTTTCCATATCTTATTTCATTCGCGACAAAATTGATATAAAAAAGTATAAATACTTATCTCCAACATGATATGATAATAGTAATGAACTAATGACAATATGACACCATATACTTTTGACTATAGATTATAGTAGTGTAATTCACATTTAGGAAATAATTTATGCTCTCCTGCTTACTGTTTCCCCGCAAAAACCCCTTCCAGCTGAACAAGTTTCACCTTGGTAGGCCCACTATTGTGTTGCTTTAAGAGTTGTATATGATATGCGATTATGAGTGCGAGCAAATTCGTAGTATAGATTAAAAAATCAAAGTGAAATTTGGTACTGGTATGATTCCAAAATTTACGATGGGAATCAATGTGTGGCAACCATTTTTTTTCAAGATAAGTTGACAATTACAGTATCTTCTCAAATTAAAAATCATTTAACCACTAGAACAAAAACTAATGGAAACATCAATAAATAGACTAAAGACTATAACTACCAAAGAAATTTTTAGTTCCTTGACAGCATATTAATTTCTTTGACGAGCTTGTCTACATTCAAAGTCGATGAACCATTAGGACTCGTCGCGGTACAAGCCTTTTCCTTCCATTCCGCAGCCATGTTCCTCATTTTATGACCTCCTTCTCCCATCAACTCTTGTACAAGCCTCTTAACTTCCTCCCTTTTCACAGCCTTACTCATTTCCAACCCAACACCCCATTCCTTGCATATACACCTACAGTTGGTCGGCTGGTCCCAAAGATAAGGCCAACATATCATTGGAACACCAGCCGACAAGCTCTCAATGGTCGAGCCCCATCCACCATGAGTCAAGAACCCTCCAACAGACGGGTGGCTCAAGATCTTTTCCTGTGAGCACCAACTTGCTATAAAACCTTTCGTTTCTATTAGCTTCTCATATTCAGGAGGCAAAGTTGCGGATTCTCCTACAACTAAATTCGATCTAATGATCCAAAGGAAATAGTGGTTGCTATTAGCAAGTCCCCAAGCGAATTCTGTAAAATCTTGTAACGACATTACTGTATGACTACCATAATTCACATAAATGACAGAGTTTGGTTCCTTGGATTCAAGCCATTTGAAACAGTCGGGTTCTTCTTTCCATAAGCTGTATGACATTTCGGTCACTTTTTCTTCTTTGGGTATTTGATCAAGAAGTAATTGCATGGGGCCAACCGTATATACTTTGGGATACATGGACCAGAAAGCATCCACAATAGTAGGTTCCAAAGCATCAAACGTGTGGAAGATATTGTGCGAAACATTGTGCGACTCTTGTGTAACTTTAATACTGAATGAAAGTTCTATGTCATTGGGGTCTGTGATCCGGATTAAACTGCTCAAATCTTTAAGCCGGATGCCTTCCATTTCGGGCATCCAATCAATAACTGTGTCTAAGTACCCATTAGTCAAGTAACTTATATCTGTATGCATAAATGATCATATTATTAGTACATTTATATACCGACAAAGAGATTGGTGGCGTCAAATTAGAAGAAAACGTGTGACATTAGCACGAGATAAGAACTAAACAACTTTTTAACGCATGAAATTTCTAGCATTTATTGTACTTAGAAGTGAACTTTGAAGTTTTATTATATTGTATGAATTTATCAGAGCTGTATACGAGGGTGTGCGAGGTGTGCCATCGCACAGGGCCTCAAAATATATACCCCGTTATGTATTTGGGACCTCAAATTTCACTTTCAACAAAGATTGTTATCGTTGTACTATCTTGTATTGTAAATATTTGTTGTAAAACTTAAGATTGATCATCAAAACACTATGATTTTGGTTTCATCGTTGGTATTATATATATATATATATATATATATATATATATATATATAGTGTGAGGTTCTTTTCAGAACCAAATGAATGTACAGAACTGCGAGAACCACCATTGTATTTACTCAGAATGATGCTAATTTAACAATATGCAATCGAAAAATGGCCTTTTGAAAATACATGTAAATTACATTTGGAATTAAAAATTTAATATAGGGTAAATAGGAATTTAAATCTTCAACAAAATAAGATCATAAGTCTTCAAAACCAATTAACAAATTTGTGTCAGACACGAACCTAGAAACTGTCCTCCCCCTATGTTTTATATCCTCCTCTTTCTTAATTACCATGCTTGTAAAACAAAATCTATAAAAATTCATAACTCCAATTCAAACATCTCTTGACCAACGGTGCCACAATCGATCCCAATTTTTTTTACCATCTCATTAACCTTAGATAAATAAACAACACAACTAGCGATCTCTTAACTTTAATTTTATCTTCATACTCGATCGATTGATGGCCTTCATAACAAGGTTTGTTTTTTTATTTTTGTAGATTGTTTTCTGGTTATTACGATTTTATAAATCTCTTTGGAACCGTTTTAGAAATGAATTTAGTTTAATGTTTGAATTACAATTTATAATCGTCTTAAAATAAGTAGTTTAATTTCAGATCTACATTTAATCAGCCAAATATTAACTTTTAGATTTCTTGTATGGATGGATGGACCATTCTTTATCTTTTGGAGCTCTTTAAATTAATGTTCGTTCTATATGATAAATATATCTAATTAACATGTGGTTAGCAATTGATCAATATTCTCCACTGCTTATGCGGTTACGCCACTATTTTATTTGAGTGTTGAATTCACATGTAAGAGGCGAAAAGTTTTTGTTAGTATTAATTTGTTATATTATATTGATGTTGCTTAGTGCAAGATAAAATAAATTGAACGTCATGTACATGTGAAATGCACAAATAGTTGGGTTTGAGAATTTTTTTTTGTTCATTGCTCTGTGCATTCAATTTTGTCTTGTCTCGAACATATATTGTTTAATAAAGCATTGCACAAGTGAGACTAAAATTTTGTGGCTCTTTGGATTTTATCTACCCTCTTTTCGATTTTGTATTTGTTATTAGAATGAATGTACCATGCAAGTACAAAAATTATTAGTATACATGTGCATACATACTTTTAGCTTAATCTTGTTTACTTTCTATGTATATCTGTTATTTGAATTTAATGAGTTGTACAAATTCGAAAACAACATTCCCAATCGCTTATTGTATGATAACGAGACTTGTAAATGTACATGTACACAAGTGGACGGTTTGGTTTTTTAAAATGTGCATAGATGCAATACTTTATTCTTTAACATTCAATTTTAAAGTAAAAAAATTTACTAGAAGCTGAAGTCATAGTATTTGTTTTATTAGTTGTTACAATTAAATTAATTATTCGTGATTGTTTTTGCAGGTATGAGTACGGTTACCTGGTGAATAAAGACGGTCAATAAAGACGATGAAAATAAGTGTGCATTGTTCTAGACTATATGTACCTAGTGACCTAAGACGATGAAAATACATGTGGATGGTTTAAGAACTAAAAAGAAAAGTGACCGTAGAGAACTAAGAACGATGGAAACATAACATGTCAATGGTTCAACATAATTGCACGTATGAACAAAGACATTGAAATTACAGTGCATAACGGTTTCAAGAATAACGTGCACATAGTGAACAAAGACATTGAAAGTACATGTGCATGGTTCAAGAATTACGTGCACATATGAACAAAGACCAATGAAAAATTCATGTGCATGGTTCAAGATTACGCCTACTGAGTGAACAAAGATGACGAAAATATATGTGTATAACTTAAGTTTGAAGCGAATGTTGTATAAAATGATGGTTGCACATGTATATAATTAACAATATATGTAGAGCATTTTTTAAGAAGATTATTGTACATTCATTATTTTCTCATTACATAAATATATAACCTTCAATATTTGATAATTATACGACACATGCGTCTAAAAAATGTAAAACCTAACATGAAGACAATTAAGAACCAATGCTTAGGTTACAACTAGTTTTTTTTTAAGTTAGGAACTAAAAAAAACTTTTTTTAGAAAAATTCAAAAAAATGCAAATTTTCCACTATACCCCTTTTGAATTAATAAATAAAAATAAATATCTAAAAAATCTAATTGGTTGATGGTGGTTCTTGCAGTTCTGTACATTTATTTGGTTCTGAAAAGAACCTCACCCTATATATATATATATATATATATATATTACCATTGTATTTAGTTATCGTAAAAACTTTTTCACAGAGCCTCCATTCGCTTAGCTACGGCACTCGAATTTATTATCATCTTATTATTATCTAAAAATATATATATTTATACATTCATACATTTTATGGATCACAAATACATACAATCTTTTCTTTTCAGATTTCAGAAAAAAGAGTACCCTCGCAGATCTAGAATAAGTGATTAGATAGTTTACCTTTTAAAAACTGAAGGGTTAATACATAAAAATGTTACTAAAGTTTGTCCAAATGTTCACCTAAGTTACTAAAGTTTTTTTTGTTACAAAAAGGTTACTCAAGTATACAGGTGAATTTTTTTAAAGGTAAATAAGCCAAATAATAAGCCTCTTTGTAAACGTTCAGTAACCCAAAAAATAAATCTGTATACTTGAGTAACCTATTTGTAACTGTTTTAAAAGTTTAGTATCCCAAATGATAAACCCGTATACTTGAGTAACCTATTTGTAACGAAAAAAACTTTAGTAACTTAGGTGAACATTTTGACAAACTTTAGTAACATATTTGTGTATTAACCCAAAACTGAACACCTTAATGTCCCGCACCTCTCACAATTATCTACCTTCTTACTAGATCATATAAATCTAAAAGCACAGAAAAATATACCTTTGAGTGGTAATAGTCCCTTCTCGATTAAAGAGTGAATTTGGTATATACCCATGAAGCCACAAGCGGAAACTGTCCAATAAAGCATGATGGGGATTCCAAGCTTTTGTGCAGCATCAACAGTGAAAACCGACGCAAACCCATCAGATACAATACAAGTAGGAGGAGTCGGAAGTTTGGCGACAAGATCAAGAAAAGGAGCTAAGAAGCTGGTTTGAACGTGGTGTAAGAGTAGTTCCGAGCCATCATCATCTTCAGAACTACGAGGGATGCCATCAGGAATAGTTTCGAACCGGAAACCAGATGTCCCATCGAGGCTGCGATCACCACCAGATTTCAGCATACGTTTGTGGATATACTCGGTGTTAACAAATGTTATTTCCAGTCCTTTGTGGTGAAGAAGTTGTGCTAATTTGAGCATGGCCTTTACATGGCTTTGTGCTGGGATTGGTATAAAGATGACATGAGGCTTCTTATGATAATTTGTGACCACTGATTCCATTTTTATGGTATCTGATTTCAAATGAGGTTGTGGTATTTATACATGAGATGTTATCTAGGTATAGAAGATTATTATGTAAAAATATTATGTTCACACTACAACATGTTATTGGTGGTGAAAAATCACCTCTAACACCAAAGCAAAGTTGATATAGAAAGCCCTTACAAAAGTCGACACAACCAAGCACAACAAATAACGCGACAAAGTAATGAATCTACACGCAGATTACATCAAAATATTACTATCTTATTTATTAACCAAAAGATTATCTTGTTTATTAACCAAAAAGGGCAGGTTACTTGGTTTTTGGTTTAAGAAGATCAAGGTGTTGTCAGTTTTAAAGGGTTTTTGTTTTAAAGTTTCTTTTTAATCAAGAATATGTCACACAAGGCTGTTGACGTGTTGTAATTTAAACCAAAATAGTGCACACCCTGAATTTCTAGATCCGGTAGGTAAGGATGAAGGCTTTTCTGTATCAGCTGGGATTAGTTCGAGCACCGGAGGAGTTACCTGCAGCCACAATAGCGGCGCATACAACGCATTGACTTGTTAGTTTATTACCAACGGAATAACTCGATGGGAATAAATAAAACCACAACACGACAAAAAAGTAAACCACACCATTTGTTCCATCGTTCTCAATATACAAATAGTTTGGGAATAAGAACAAGTGTGGTTTACTTTTTGGTCGTGTTGTGGTTTTTATTCATTTGCATCTAGTTTTTCTGCATTCGTAGCATCTAGGTTTGTTAGCTATAAACTTTAAGCCGGGCTTCTATTCATAGCGAAGGTTTGTCGACTCTAAAATCCCTAAATCAAGCCCTAGTCGGTTTAGAAAACCTTCTAGCAAGAAATTCTATACACATATAACTTATAATCTAAGCTAAACTGATGTTTCCTTACAATACACGTGGTTATATGTACAATGTTAAAAATGTACAAAAGACAAGACAACATAAACCACGTACATGAGATAGATGACAAGCATCAAACGTAGAAGAAATAACTTTGTTATATGCTTGTCATCTATCTCATGTGTGTGGTTTATATTGTCCTTTGATATGATGGATTACAAATATAATAATATCAGATTATGGGTGAAACCAAAGTCAAATTATAATGGCAAAATCCAAACTGAAGTTCGGTACTGGGGTGTTGCCGAACTTTGGGATGGGGACCAAAGAAGATATTGTATGTGATTTGATATAGACATATTGGTAGTGACATATATGATCTTAAAAGTGCCAAACATTTCTTTTCAAAAATAAGCTAAGATGACGAAATTTACTAGCCCTGCTAGTTGTTAATAATACAGTGGTAAGTAATATAAGTCAAAAATATCAATACTATATTTAACTTTGATCTTCACAATGTAGAAACTTATGTGTTATACCTCATTAGGTAATTACATAATATAAAGAGTAACTCATGATATATTTGGGTGTCCCGTGTCCATATATAGTTCGATGAACAAAATAAAAATTACCCGTAAAATCCCTTTGTTATGAGGGTTATTTTGACCGGCTACTCAGGCTTTGAGTTTGGTATTTCCGTAAACTGATTGGAATCAATGTGAGATTGTTATATTATATGAATAAAATATTAGTAATACACTAGACTATATATCTTTTACTCCCTCCGTTCCACGTTAAATGTCCACTTTGACTTTTTGTAGTCTTATTTCTTTGAATTTGACCTTAAATATTTTTATTTGTGTTATATAACGCTTAAAGAAAATTATAACCATGAAAATACACTTAAAACATAATCCATTCATATATTTTGCATCAATTATTACATAACACAAACAAACATATTTAACGTCAAAGTTGAAGAAAAAAAACTTAAAAAAGTCAAAGTAGACACTTAATGTGGGACGGATGTAGTAAAACTTTCTTTTTTGCATATAAGAACATGTGAAATATTGAAAAAAGGCTAACAAGAGGCTACAACACATCAAACATCAGAGAAACTGATGGAAATCACAAAAGTTCCACTAAAGCTAAAGTTGCATTCTTTAAAAATCAATATACGATAAACTTTTAAAGCTAAAACCATCCAAGAAAATTTAGTTCATTGACAGCATATTAATTTCTTGGACGAGCTTGTCGACATTCAAGGTCGATGAACCATTAGGACTCGTCGCGATACGAGCCTGTTCCTTCCACTCTGCGGCCTTGTTCCTCATCTTGTGACCTCCTTCTCCCATCAACTCTTGTACAAGCCTCTTAACTTCCTCCCGTTTCACATCCTTTCCCATTTCCAACTCGACCTCCCATTCCTTACATATATACATACAATTGGTAAGCCGGTCCCACGCATAAGGCCAACATATCATGGGCAAGCCAGCCGACAAGCTCTCAATGGTCGATCCCCAACCACACTGAGTCAAGAACCCCCCTATGGAAGGGTGGTTCAGGACCTTTTCTTGTCAACACCATCTTGCTATAAAACCTTTAGTTTCTATAAGCTTTTCAAATTCAGGAGGCAAATCTGCGGATCCTCCAACAATCAAATCTAATCTAATGATCCAAAGGAAATGATGGTTGCTGTTATCTAGTCCAAGAGCGAATTCCATAAGATCTTGTAATGACATTACTGTATGACTACCATAATTCACATAAATGACAGAGTTTGGTTCCTTAGATTCGAGCCACTGGAAACAGTCTGGTTCTTCTTTCCATAAGCTATATGACATTTTAAATTGTTTGTCTTTACCCTTCTTCTCTCGGTAATCTGATGTAGGAAAGTAATACTGCATGGGCCAACCGGAGTATAATTTAGGTCTAACTATGGACGAGGAAAGCATCCAGAATAATAGGTCCAAAGCCGTCAATGTGAAGACTTGTGTACCACCAATGGTAATTGTAACAATTGTCTTAGATTGTTGTAAGCTAGCTTTAGTACAGAATTTAAATTGTATGTCTTCTGGGTCTGTAGTTCGGATGACACTGTTCAAATCCTTAATCCGGATTCCTTCCATTCCGTCGGACGCATGCCCACCTCGGTCTTGGGGAGTTGTCTCTTTTCCCTTCCCGACCGTATTCCGCACGGCAGACGTGGGTTGGCTAGGAACGGATTGTTCATGATTGCTCATGGTGAGTATTTTAGTAGAACGCAGTTGTATCCTGGTCTCACGGATGGCGCCAACTTGTTAGTACAAAACGTGTAATGGGTTGAAAAGATGAATCTGAGTGAATATTGGGCTAGTCCAATAATGAGATCTTGTACTAAATCAAGCAATGAGATGATTCCCTGCATAATGAAAGGTAAACCGTTAGTCTTATCGTGGGGACGAACCCCATGATTAGACTCCGGCGTAAGAGTAAGTAAGCATGCTTGTCAGAGAATGTCAGAGTATGTGTGTGTAAATGTGATCAGAAAATCATACATTGTGGGGTGTCAGAGTACCTCTTTTTATAGGTGAGCCAAATATTAGGTTTTCCTAATATTTCGCTCATTTATGTTATTGGGCCGAAGTGGGACCCTCGTCAGGCAAGGATCCGCTTATAATCGTGACTTGCGGATTTGGGCTTGCCTAGCGGATTTCCGCCGTCTTGCGGAAGCGTCCTCTGGAAGCCTTTCGTCTGCCTTACTTCCTCCGGACCGTAGCCAGTTGGTATGGGCTTAGTTTTGGTCCATTGTGCCTTGTGATTGTTTTATTGGGCTTGAGCTCATTTATGACGTATGTAGTCCAGGCCCAAAGGCCTGCTATACATGTTATACGTCATCACACTTTCACACACCAAAACTGTCATTTTTGGTATATTTAAATCACACTTTCACACACCAAAACTATTATTCCTCTTGATTCGTACCACATTGCTTTCATCTTCATTACTTGAAAAACCAAAATCGACTTCCGTAGTGTCCAAGATACTTGCAAACTCAGCAGTTTAATCGGCTTGTCACCAACTGTGCATTTTTGTTAGTAGCACCATCCATTGCTTCTTTTCATCTTGGGAGGCGATTCGTCAAAGACCCCAAACACGTGTGGTCTTTACTGAAACAACGAGGGTGGAATTGCTTTAAAGATAAAGAACACTTGACTCAAAGCAATAAGTTGTAATATTATATCTTGTTTATACATAAGGTATCTATTACTCTGATGAACGGACCCAAGATTTTTAAGAGGGTGTTGCACAAAACAATTATTGGGCTAACAAAAGATACACCGTAAGAAATGAAAGTAGCAAAAAATATTTTGGGGGCTGCACATACCCAAAAAACTGACAGTTTTAATTTTTTTTGCATTTCGTGACCTAAAATAGGGTGTAGCCCGTGCCACAACCAACACCCATGTAGGTCCGTTCCTGATTACTCTAGAACCTCAAACACAATCTTAAACTAATTAACTATTATCACAAATTAAAAACTTATCTATTATTCAATTTGACAAAACTACAATAACCAATTTTTTGTTTGTTTTTTCCAAAAAGCTATTTTTGCCACTTTTTTCCGTTTTGTACAGTTTTGTATGTTTTTATATGTTTTCGTATGTTTCGTACGTTCTTCTACGTTTACGTATGTTTCGTCCTTTTTCTACGTTTTTTGTCCGTTTTGTACAGTTTTGTATGTTTTTATACTTTTCCGTATGTATTCGTACGTTCTTCTATGTTTACATATGTTTCGTCCTTTTTTCTACGTTTTTCTACGTTTTCGTCCGTTTTTGTCAATTTTGTTTGTTTTCGTACGCTTTCTCACGTTTTCGTACATTTTCTTACTTTTTTACATTTTCTTCCGTTTTTATTTGTTTTCGTACGTTTTCGTCCGTTTTCTTACGTTTTCATACGTTTTCGTTCGTTTTCGTACGTTTTTTTACGTTTTCTTAAGATCCTATACATTTTTTACGTTTTCATTCGTTTTTATACGTTATTATAAGTTTTTCATCCTTACAATAAACGAAGAAAAACGTTAAAAAAATACGTATGAAAACGTACAAAACGTAAATAGACGTACAAAAACGTATAAAAACTTACACAAACGTAAACCTAAAAGAAGTATGAAAACGTACAAAAACGTAAAAAACATAAAAAAACGTACACAAACGTAAAAATAGTATGAAAACTAAAAAAATGTAAAAAACCAAAAAGTGTACAAAAAGGTATAAAACCATACAAAAACGTATAAAACGAATGAAAACGGATGAAAATGTTAAAAACAGACAAAAACGTAGGAAAACAGACGAAAACGTAAGAAAACATACGGGAAACGAGCGAAAATGTAAAAAATAGACGACGTAAAAAACGTACGAAAACGTATAAAACGTAAGAAAACGTAAAAAAAACAGTAGTGAAAAGGAAAAGAAAAAAAATGAAAGAAGTGCTTCAATTGAACAGAAAACAAAATGGTATTTTCCCTGTAGATAAAGACTTTAGATGTACCTCTTCTTCTGCAGACATGGTTTGCAGATAAAGAGGTAAAACCTCTGAAAAAAACAAACGAAACCTTAGTATTTGTTGTCTTACAAATTGTCACTACGACACTACCTTTCCATCCAGGTTTTTTTATTTTATTGTATTTTTTTAGGTTTCTTAATTTACCACAAACAATGACATAGTCAAGATTAATATGTCAAGCGGGCCAACTAACGTATGAAACACCAATTAAGGCAGGTATCAATAATGCTATTATGGAGTATTATATAATTCAGAAAGCTTTCAAAAGAATGGTGCCAAACAGATGACATATGCGTGCATGAGCCAACTAAAAAGCTTTCTTGATACTGTTTTACATTAGAAGGGGAAATGTAACACTATATCATAAGTATGATTAATAAAGACATGAAGTGATTTGACTGCTCATCATGAAGCTTATTTTCCAGTCTAAAGCATAATATAGAGAGACCAAAGGCATAATCGAGATCTTACCATTTTGGTAAGAAAACGTACGAAAACGGACGAAAACGTATGAAAACGTAAGAAAACGTAAGAAAACGGACGAAAACGTACGAAAACAAACGAAAACGGACGAAAATGTAAAAAAGTAAGAAAATGTACGAAAACGTGAGAAAGCGTACGAAAACAAACACAATGGACAAAAACAGACGAAAACGTAAGAAAACGGACGAAAACGTAAGAAAACAGACGAAAACATAAGAAAAAAGGACGAAACATATGTAAACGTAGAAGAACGTACGAATACATACGAAAAAGTATAAAAACATACAAAACTGTACAAAACGGACAAAAACGTAGAAAAAAAGGACGAAACATACTTAAACGTAGAAGAACGTACGAAACATACAAAAACATATAAAAACATACAAAAATGTAAAAAACGGACAAAAGTGGCAAAAAGAGCTTTTTTGGAAAAAACAAACAAAAATTTGGTTATTGTAGTTTTGTCAAATTGAATAATAGATAAGTTTTTAATTTGTGATAATAGTTAATTAGTTTAAGATTGTGTTTGAGGTTCTAGAGTAATCAGGAACGGACCTACATGGGTGTTGGTTGTGGCACGGGCTACACCTGATTTTAGGTCACGAAATGCAAAAAAAATTCAAAAATGTCGGCTTTTTGGTATGTGCAGCCCCCAAAATATTTTTTGCTACTTTCATTTCTTACGGTGTATCTTTTGTTAGCCCAATAATTATTTTGTGCAACACCCTCTTAAAAATCTTGGGTCCGTTCATGAGAGTAATGGATACCTTGTGTATAAACAAGATATAATATTACAACTTATTGCTTTGAGTCAAGTGTTCTTTATCTTTAAAGCAATTCCGCCCTCACTGTTTCAGTAAAGACCACACGTGTTTGGAGTCTTTGACGAATCGCCTCCCAAGATGAAAAGAAGCAATGGATGGTGCTACTAACAAAAATGCACAGTTGGTGACAAGCCGATTAAACTGCTGAGTTTGCAAGGTATCTTGGACACTACGGAAGTCGATTTTGGTTTTAGTAATGAAGATGAAAGCAATGTGGTACGAATCAAGAGGAATAATAGTTTTGGTGTGTGAATGTGTGTTTTAAATATACCAAAAATGACAGTTTTGGTGTGTGAAAGTGTGATGACGTATAACATGTATAGCAGGCCTTTGGGCCTGGACTACATACGTCATAAATGGGCTCAAGCCCAATAAAACAATCACAAGGCACAATGGACCAAAACTAAGCCCAGACCAACTGGCTACGGTCCGGAGGAAGCAAGGCGGACGGAAGGCTTCCAGAGGACGCTTCCGCAAGACGGCGGAAGTCCGCTAGGCAAGCCCAAATCCGCAAGTCACGATTATAAGTGGATCCTTGCCTGACGAGGGTCCCACTTCGGCCCAATAACATAAATGAGCGAAATATTAGGAAAACCTAATATTTGGCTCACCTTTAAAAAAGGGTACTCTGACACCCCACAAGGTATGATTTTCTGATCACATTTACACACACATACTCTGACATTCTCTGACAAGCATGCTTACTTACTCTTACACCGGAGTCCAATTATGGGGTCCGTCCCTACGATAAGACTAACGGTTTACCTTTCATTGTGCAGGGAATCATCTCATTGCTTGATTTAGTACAAGATCTCATTATTGGACTAGCCTAATAATCACCCAGATCCATTTTTTCAACCCATTACACGTTTTGTACTAACAAGTTGGCGCCATCCGTGGGACCAGGATACAACTGCGTTCTACTAAAATACTCACCATGAGAAATCATGAACAATCCGTTCCTAGCCAACCCACGTCTGCCGTGCGGAATACGGTTAGGAAGGGAAAAGAGACAACTCCCCAAGACCGAGGTGGGCCTGCGTCCGACGCAGCCCTTCGGGAATATTGCAACAAGAATTGCAACCAACTACTACCAATCATGGCCGAGAAGTTTAATCAGGAGAAAGAGAAAAATGAAAAGCTAAAAGGATTAAAAGCTCGGCTTAACTTCGAAGGATGTTCCGGAACGTCGCGGTATTCTGAGTCAAGGACAATGAGCACCAGGGAAAACGAGAAGAAGCACAGATCCAGGCGCTCTCGCAGTCCAAGACCTACCCCCAGTGTATTCTTAAGAATAAAGCGCGACCGATCAAGATCGCCAAGGCAAAAATTGAGAGAAAAAGAAGGAATTATGTTCAGAAGATTGGGAAGCGGAGGAAAGAGTGTGTCCGCACGCTCAGACAGTCACAACCGGCATTCCCGCTCGAGATATACAGAAGCGTTCTCAGAAAGTGAGTAAAGCGAGGGCGGGCATTGGAAGTCAAGATCCAGGAAGAAGAAGTCAAGTGGAGAAGAGGACGATCTATCCCAGCCATGGGTGTGTGAAGAGGTAGATCCTTTTACACCTAGAATCTGCTACTTTGAATTCCCAAAAACAAGAATGCCCAGCCACATTAAGACATATGACGGGAGTGAAGATCCAGAGGATCACCTGAAGATCTTTCAGACAGCCGCAAAAACAGAACGGTGGGCCATGCCAACTTGGTGTCACATGTTCAACTCTACGTTGACAGGAAACGCAAGGGTATGGTTTGATGACCTTCCGTCTGAATCAATAGACAGCTATGACGATCTAAAGAAAGCCTTCCTGGAAAACTATCTTTAACAAAACAAATGCATCAAAGATCCCATAGAGCTCCATAACATCAAACAGCGAGATGGAGAGTCTATGGAAGACTTTGTGAGAAGATATAAACTGGAAAGCAGAGATGTTAAAGGAGCACCAGAATGCATGAGAATCTCCGGATTCGTGCATGGAATCACAAACCCTGAGCTCATCAAACGTCTCCATGACAAAATCCCAAAGACGGTGGACGAAATGATGAGAGTGACCACATCTTTCCTCTGGGGGGAAGTGGTAGCCTCAAATCATGAGCGAAAGAAGTCGTTTCCACCATGGAAGCACCAAGAGGGTAATCAGAAGCAAAATTTTAGAAAGGGAAGTTTCCGGAACCAACAAAGGCCGGATTGGAAGCATGATCGGTTTACACTCCTCACAAAAACTCCCAAAGAAATTTTCGCTTTAGAAAAAGGAAAATTCAAAGCTCCGCCACCAATGACAACCCCGGTTAAGAAACGGGATCACGCTAAATTCTATGAGTTCCATGGTGAAGTAGGACATAACACAGACGAGTGTATGCACCTGAAAAAACAAATCAAAGAAATGCTCAAGGCAGGAAAGCTGTCGCACCTAATAAAGGAACTCAAACAAAACAATGGAAAGGAACAACCTAAGACGACGAAGAAAGGAGAAGCCTCCGGGAAAGAAAAAGCATTAGCCATCCTAATGGTCCAACCTTGGGAAAGAATGGCTAGGCAAAAAATAACACAAAGTTTTTCTCCTAACACATAAATTTTCTTCCCACCTCTAGATGAAAACGAAGGAACAGAAGGTCCAATGATCATCGAAGCAGAAATAGGAGGTCATTGCATTCACCGTATGTACGTGGATGGCGGATCAGCCTCAGAAATACTGTATGAGCACTGTTTTAACCTGACTTCTGGCCAAATTTTAAGAACCAACTTGTTTGATTACCTGCTAGCACCCCTTTGATTGGTTTAGTGGTGAGATAATATGGCCAATTGGGCAAATACAACTACTGGTGAGAATTGGAGACAAAGAACACTCCGCTTCGGCTTGGATGAATTTTGTGGTTGTAAGGTCACCATCTCCGTACAACAGAATCATCAAAAGACCAGGAGTCTGAAAATTACAAGCAGTTTCGTCAACAGCTCACGGAATGCTGAAGCTCCCGGTAAAAAGAGGAGTAACTACCTTAAAAAGCCACAGGTTGGTCCCGCTGGAATGCGTGTTGGTCTCCGGACCAAAAGAGACCCACCATGCTCCCAAACCAACGGTGGAAGAAAGAGTCAAGGTGGCAATAAACCCAGAATATCCGGAACAAACATTAATGATTGGTTCTACTCTCACCGAAGAGGGCCACAACAACTTGTGTAAATTAATTCAAAGCAATCTGGATATTTTTTCTTGGAAGTCCTTTGCAGATTGACCAGCATCTCAAGAACATATTTGCGAAACACTATGAACGGTGCGGGAGGGATGTTCTCCGGTTAGACAAAAGAAAAGAGGGCAAACAACTGATAGAAACCAGGCAATACATGAAGAAGTTGGGAAACTTTTTGAAGCAGGAATAATGAAGGAAGTACACTACCATGACTGGTTGTCTAACCCAGTGATGATAAAGAAGCATGATGACAGTTGGAGGATGTGTGTTGATTTCAAATATTTAAACAAAGCATGCCCAAAAGACGGTTATCCGCTATTGGAAATAGACTGGAAGGTGGAATCCCCCCTTTCAAATGCTTCTTAGACGCATACAAAGGCTATCACCAAATACAAATGGCAAAAGATTATGAAGAAAAAACAGCGTTCATTACAAGCCAAGGAATATTTTGCTACACAAAAATGCCTTTCAGTCTAAGAAATGTTAGGGCAACTTACCAGCGTCTGGTGGATAAAGCATTCCACAAACAGATTGGCATAAATCTTGAAGTGTATGTGAACGACCTTGTCATTAAAATCCGCACGGAAGATCAGATAGTCCGAGACATAGAAGAAACATTTAAAACTCTAAGGGAAATTAACATGAAACTAAACCCTAAAAAGTGTACTTTTGGGGTAGAGGAAGGGATGTTCTTAGGGTACAAAGTGAACACTAAGGGGTTGAAAGTATGTCCGGATAAGGTGGACGCCGTCTTAGGTCTCCCGTCCCCATAGTGCTTAAAAGACGTGCAAAAATTAAACAAAAAACTCGCAAGCCTGAATAGGTTCCTGGCCAAATCAGCAGAAAAATCATTACCGTTCTTTAAAACTTTGAAAAAATGCACGAAGAAAAGTGATTTTCATTGGACCGCGGAAGCTGAAGAGGCATTTAAGCAAATGAAGCAGCTAATAGCTGAGCTTCCCATGCTAACCGCACCAATGGAAAAAGAGGAACTTATTGTCTACTTGGAAGCAACAAAAGAGACGGTAAGTGCGGTCCTAATGACGGAAAGGGAAGCTAAACAGATGCCCATCTACTTTGTCAGTAGGGCATTGAGAGGTCCGGAACTCAACTATACGTCAATGGAAAAGTTAGTACTGGCCTTAGTACATGCTAGTAAGCGCCTAAAGAGATACTTTCAAGCACATCCAATCATAGTAATCACGGATTAACCGATACAGCAGGTGTTATCAAGACCGGAAGTAGCAGGGAGGCTACAGAAATAGAGTATCGAATTGGGAGAATACGCAATACATTATAGACCTAGAGTATCAGTCAAAGGGCAGATATTAGCAGACTACATAGTCGAACGACCAGAAGAGGACTCTCTGGATACTCTGATGGAAGTGGAAGAAGAGCTCCCTGAACCATGGATATTGTTTATAGACGGATCCTCCTGTACAGACGGTTTCGGAGCAGGACTAATACTCACAAACCCAGAAGGGATGGAATTCACTTATGCTCTAAGATTTAGGTTTGACGCAACAAACAATGAAGCATAGTACGAAGCTTTGATTGCCGAACTGAGGATAGCGGAACAAATAGGCGTTAAGAACCTCCAAGAAAATGTGGATTCACGTTTAGTGGCCAATCTAGTGAACGAAGCGTATGTTGCAAAGGAAGGTGACATGATCCGCTACCTAGAAAAGGTAAGAACACTTACAAACAGCTTCAAGGCGTTCTCAATCAGACAAGTCCTTAGAAGTGAAAACAAAAAAGCCGACGCATTAAGCAAAATAGCTTCCACAAGCTTTGCACACTTGAGTAAGCAAGTTTTGGTTGAAGAATTAAAAGAAAAGTCCATAAGTGAAGTAGAAATATTGGCAGTAGTGGAAGAAGAAGGAGATACCTGGATGACTCCAATTTTCAAATACCTCGCGAAGGGAACCCTGCCAGCAGATGTGAAGAAAGCAAGGGCAGTAAGACGTAAGTCGTGGCGATTTGCCGTAATTAATGGGACCCTTTACAAAAAATCTTTTCTCGGACCATGGCTAAGGTGCGTAGGGTCACTTCAAGCCAACTATGTTCTGAGAGAGATACATGAAGGATCTTGTAGCATGCACACAGGTACACGATCCGTTGTGGCTAAAGCCTTGCAGACTGGTTATTACTGGCCTACCATGCATAAAGACGCAAGGACGTTAATAACACATGCCAAGATTGTCAAGTTCATAAACCCGTTCCAAGGAATCCACAGCAAAAGCTAACTCCAATCACATCTCCATGGCCATTTTACAAATGGAGAATTGACATAGCTGGACCTTTTTCGAAAGGGCCAGGGAAAGTCAAATTTTTGATAGTGACCATAGACTACTTCACAAAGTGGATTGAAGCAAAACCGGTTGCAACCATCACTGGCAATCAGATCAAAAAATTTGTGTGGGACAACATCGTCTGCAGATTCAGACTCCACGGAGAGATTATCTCGGACAATGGAAAACAGTTCCGAGATGATCCATTCAAGGATTGGTGCGAAAAACTATGTATCCGCCAACATTTTGCTTCTGTTAAACATCCGCAGACCAATGGCCTCGTAGAAAGAGCAAATCGCAGCTTAGGAGAAGGAATAAAAGAAAGGTTGGATGCAAGAAGCAAGAACTGGATGGAAGAGCTCCCTCATGTTCTATGGGCACACCGCACAATGATAAAATCTAGCAACGGAGACACCCCGTTCTCATTAACATACGGAACGTAGGCGGTCATCCCGGCAGAGATTGGCATTCCTACACTCAGAACATCAGAAGTGGACCTGGTACAAAACAATGAAGCTTTGGAAATCAATCTCGATCTCTTGGAAGAAAGGAGAGAGGAAGCGGCAATACGTGAAGCTAAGAGTAAAGCAAAAATGGAAAAATACTATAACTCAAAAGTTCGAAATACAAGTTTCAAACCAGGAGACCTTGTGTACCGCAACAACGATGCAAGCCGGGCAGAAGACACAGGGAAACTAGGCCCCAAATAGGAAGGACCATATGAGGTAACGGAAGCACTTAGAAAGGGAGCATATAAGTTAAGAGACCGTGACGGAAAGCAACTTCCGCAGACTTGGAACATCAGCAACCTCAAGAAGTGTTATGTTCACAAAATGTAAGCAACTCACCCATGCGGACTCTACAGTGGGGGTAATGCATCTCAATTTATCTTATTTATACATTGTAATGTCTTTTAAAATTTCAATAAAAGTGAAGCCTAGCTACCTTCATAAATTTTCCTTTAAATTTCTTATTCCTTACTTTGCAAAGTTATTTTTTATATGATTAAAACGCGTACGCAATAGGGCATGACCCAATAAAGGTTATTCCGTATAACAAAAGGAAGAGTAACCTAACAATTCACTCAAATATACATAAGAGGTGTTGCAAACCCAGTAGGAGAATAACCCACAAATATTCAAACAAGACTATCAGGATAAACATATCACCGCGGTATTAAAAAGATAGCAGCATAATATCAAGCATTAAAAAGTCTGAAAATTGTACAAGTACATTTTACCGCATCAAAAAGGTCACCAGTGTCCACGGTACTTAACGGACAAAAACAGTTAGAGAAATTGTTTACATAAAAAGGCCGTAACAAAAAAGGCCACATACGACCAATGCCAAACATCTTAGCAAATCACTAAGGAATATTCAATTCCGCATCATCAACACTTGGAAAGGGCCCGCATTCCAGCAGCATTCTCATCAGCAGCTGCCTAATCGTCCGTACCTATAACATCGTAGTCATCTACGAAAATAGGAGCAACGTTACCGGCAGAAGCAAGAGTTGTAGATAGGGCCATGGTGGTGTCAACAGTAGCATCCATAGTGTTAGAAATACATTTCGTGCCTGTTAAAGCCGTAACAGACAAAGGCTCAGCCAAAGGAACAAAAACATCATGGAGAGCTGATCTATGATTGGCAATATTTTCCTTAATCTTCCGGAACCGGGAACTGGAAACATCCAAAGCAGGTGACAAAGCAGAAGCACCGACAACAACTTTGTCCGGTGAATGATGAATGGGGACCATCAGCTGGTCAACATGAGGTTGCGACTCAGTCAAGCCCAATCTTTCAGCAAGAGTTTCTTCCAAACGAAGAATGTTCATAAGAGTGTCAATACTAGCATCTTTGTTGGATCTTAACTCCGCAAGCAAGGAGAAATTAACACTTTGAAGACGTTGCAAAGCAGAAATGTAATCAGCTTCCGCAGAAGGATTATACGCAGCAACATCTGTCAAAGCTCTACCTTCCATGCCATGGGTGATTCCGGAAGATAACCCATCTTGCATGCCCTTCTCAATGGCCTTACCAATAGCCGCCCCAAGGGCAGAAAGATATTCATGAGAGTTTAGGCATTTAGAGATAGCGAGCTCCATGCCATGGGTAAGGAGCCATCGGCGGCCGAAAATGGTAGTGAGAAGGTGAGGATAGAACCTCTCCTCCAAGTGAAGAGCCATCTCAAACTTATCATTCACTTCCTTCATCCGGTCATCTTGGAATTTCTCAAGCTGACCCATACAATTCTCGTACACCGCGACCTTCTCTTGAAGTCTGAAAGAAGAGACCTCCAGCTCATGCACCTGCGATTACACGGAAACATAAAGATAAGAAGACAGGGCAGAAAAACATAAAAAAAACTTAAGTGTAAAGGTACGTACTCGATCCACAAGGTTGTCATTTTGGAACTTGACGGAAGTAAGCTGGGCATTCAAATCAGTCAGTTCACGTTCCTTGCTTACCGCTGAAGCTTCAAGATACGCCACCTTCACATCCAGAGTGTTCCGCTCCTTTTCAAGGATGGTGTTACGCTTATTCAAAGCGTTTACCTCATCCCGAAGGGACTTCTCCACAGTCTCAAAGTTGGAAGCTTCAACACGGAGACGAATGGCTTCTGCAGCTTCCGCCTCCTTCAACAACATCTGTGCCTTAAGATTCTCAATCTCTTCATCCCTGGCCTTCAGTAACTCATTTTTCTCATCAACAGCAGACTTCAACCTCCTCTTCTCTTTAATGTTATACTCAGCACGCATCCTCACTTCAGCACTCAGAGACATCTGACGAGCAGCTCCGACAATAAATTCAGTAAATAACTAGTCATGTTTCATTCCCCGAACAGATGCAAAAAATTTCGGAGGAGCAAACTCATCAACCATCTCACGGCAGATGCGATCGTCAATCAAGGCGGGACCCATTGGTCACGCTCCATTGAGGAACGTAAACTTTCTGAAGGTCAGTATCAGGGTCGATGACGGTGCAGACACCACTAACAAGAAAGTAACTTCCGGTAAGATCCGAAAAAACACCAACATTGGGATCAGCTCCACCAGTGGAAGAAGAATCAGCAGCAAACAAAGAGGGCTTAGCAGTTTTCTCTTTAACAACCACAGCAGGATCAGCCGTGGAGGTAGTGGTAGTAACAACTGTCATTACTAGAACAGAAGACCTGACAAGAGAATCAACTTCAGCCTCCGCAACATTAGCACCAGAATGGTGAGAAGAGTCTGAAGAAATAACGAACCTTTGCGGAGCACTGATAGTTCTGAGATTGAGTCCGGTCACGGAGTTAGTGTGATCTCCGCCCTCACGCTCCGGCGTGGCGGATACGGAAGATGTCACAAAGGGCAAAGTGGGAATAGGCTCACCCCTGACCTCAGCATTTAACACGGCTCCCGCAAGCAACCTCTGGACCGCAGACCTAGATTTACCAGCTATAGAAGGCCCACTTGGGGTTCCGTGATCCTCCCTTAACTTTTTGGGAGGATGCAAAGACCCACCAGCGTCAGCAACAACGGTTTTCCTTTTCCTTTGACGTTTAGGCTGCGCAGGAGCCACATCTCCAACAGCAGCATCCGCAGCCTCAATGACCGGGTGAATATTAACACCTTGTCCACCACCACCTGCGAAATCTCCATGCTCTGTTTGGTTACCACTACCGCCCTCCTCAAAAAGCCTGTCAACACTTGCTTCCAGTTTACTTTCAGCGCGGTCAGGCATAACTGAAAGCAAAGGAACGGTGCGGCCAACAGTTATCTGCAGTAACAGAGGCTCATCTTCAACTCGTTCTCGCTCAACAACTTTTACTTTAGTAGGGTCCGAGGTATGTATGAAAGCAAAAAGATCCATTTCTGCATAAAACAAACACACAATTAGAAACAAGGCAACAAATGGTAAAATGCATAACATATATAAAACCAAAAGCACCCACCCTCTCCGTTCTCATGCAAAAACCGGGGATAAGTTTCCTCATCTAAAGTGTAATGGCGGCTCAGTCCAACCAAGCACATGAATTCTTCTGGAAACTTCCAGAACGGAGAGGGATGAGCGACAAGAGTAGCATAATCCTGTGCATTAAAATCAGCTGCTACCGGTGCAGGATCCCTAGTTACTTGCTTGGCAGTATGCCACGGGAAAGAGACAGGACAAGCAAAGTCATCTACCCAAAAAAAGTGATTATTCATTTCTTAAGGGAATCAAGGGGTTTCGTATAATAGACGGGAGCATTGTCAGAACACTTACTAAAAGATATCCACCCACTCTTTTTAGAATTCACATAAAAACAGCGGAACAACCCAACAGTTGGTACAATGCCGTAAACACGACACAAGATTTCAAAATGGGAAATTTTGGCCGCTCCAATAACGGAGAGTTGGGATATGTTGATATGGAAGTGCCTAAGTATATCAACAAGGAAAGTCGACAACGGCAGTCTAAAATTGGCGAAGTCAAAAAACCTAGTATATAGACCAATCTTTCCAGCAGGCCTCTCGTGCATTGTATCACCCCGATTGGGCAGAACAGGGTGTGTTTCCTCTGGAATATGAAACTTTTCACAAAAAAGCATCAAATGCTTTCTGAGAAAGAACACACTTAATGTCCGTAATGGCACTCATGATAGAAGAAAAGGGGTTTAAAAACTTAACCTGAAAACTTGAAGTTCTTTGAAAAGCGATGAAGTGCAGATAATAAGATTAAAAAGCTCAAAAAGTTCTAACAATGGCAAAATAGTGGAAGAAGTAGAAAAAACACAGTGAAAAACAAATCGAGTATTTATACCCTCGGTATAGTAAATGCAAAGCATTCCCGGATGCTTACACGTGGCCATGACATCCGGAATCAACCGTCAGGATTGAAAGTAAAGATAGTGATGACAGTTGAGCAAGTGGACTAAACCGTCAAATCAGTCAAAAGGTAAAAGGCCACGATGAAACCACGTCACTCACACCCCACCTAACAGGGGTAAAGAAACGTCGCGAAAAAACAATTAGTCACGGAAGACGCAAGGATAGGAATAGTACCGGAACCTGAGTCTAGTAATATCTACCGCACGCTACAAAGTCGCACGCAATAGACATACTAGACTGGGGGGACTTGATGACGTATAACATGTATAGCAGGCCTTTGGGCCTGGACTACATACGTCATAAATGGGCCCAAGCCCAATAAAACAATCACAAGGCACAATGGACCAAAACTAAGCCCAGACCAACTGGCTACGGTCCTAAGGAAGCAAGGCGGACGGAAGACTTCTAGAGGACGCTTCCGTAAGACGGCGGAAGTCCGCTAGGCAAGCCCAAATCCGCAAGTCACGATTATAAGCGGATTCTTGCCTGACGAGGGTCCCACTTCGGCCCAATAACAGAAATGAGCGAAATATTATGAAAACATAATATTTGGCTCACCTATAAAAAAGGGTACTCTGACACCTCACAAGGTATGATTTTCTGATCACATTTACACACACATATTCTGACATTCTCTGACAAGCATGCTTACTTACTCTTACGATGGAGTCCAATCGTGAGGTCCGTCCCCACGATAAAACTAACGGTTTACCTTTCATTGTGCAGGGAATCATCTCATTTCTTGATTTAGTACAAGATCTCATTATTGGACTAGCCCAATAATCACCCAGATCCATCTTTTCAACCCATTACACGTTTTGTACTAACAGTGGCTATTCGGAATAGTCACAACCCTTTAGACAGAGATAGCGATATTTCTGAGACAGAATCTGACCGTCGCTAATCATGACTCATGGGAACAGACTCAGGGGGGTCTTTTCATTTGTGACAGTTACTTGGACAGTTATTAATGTCTCTAACTGCACCCTTTCTTGAACAGATATGACTACTCGTACTTCCTGTAAGTCTGTGACAAAAATATATCGGTCATTGTACCAAAGGGTTACATTCTTTGGGCATGGCAACAGCCACAGTGACGGCTAGACTGTAGATAATTAGTCCTCACTT
>BQNB010100224.1:3226-24748 GCA_026074375.1 Tanacetum coccineum | reverse complement strand
CTAAAGATGCCAATATTATCCATTGAAGACACATTTGGAACAGGTGGAAGGGTAAATGCATTTTTGAAAGGAGAAAATCGTTCAAATAGATCTTCTTCAAATACATTATCAGTACTATCAGAAGGTCTAGTAGTATCAACTGGTGGTGATGGAACAACATTAGCAAATGATGGTCCGGCAATATTAACAAGTATACTAACAGTATTAATATTGTTAGTACTGTTAGTATGTTCAGTCTGTATTTCCCTTTGATTTAGCCTTTCAGACTTACTTCTTGTATCTTGTGCTTCCTTTTCATTTTTATTAGAATCTCCTCTTTCATCCACTTCTATAGGCTTCATTCCAGCATCCCCTTCACTATCCTTAGGACCTTGAGAGCTTAATGGATCAGTTGTGTATAGAGGTATTAGGATGTACTCTTGTTCAAGATCTTTTTCCTTTTGATCTTGACCTGCAACAATGTTATCTTTGGTTCATGCAATACCATTAGTTTGATTTCCTGTAACAACTGGCACATAGTTCATAGATATTGTCAAAGAATCAACATCAACAAGCCAGTCTGGTCTATTTCCTTTCACATTAGGTGTATTTTTAAGAAATCTAATGTTTAAGGTCTCTTCAACTATCCTGGTCCTCTTGCAGCCTCTATCAGTGTTCTATTCTTCCTCTCAGCTACACCATTCTGCTAAGGAGTCCTAGCTACACTGAATTCCCTCTTAATCCCCTTTATTTCACAAAACTGATTCATTATACTATTCTTGAACTCAGTTCCATTGTCACACCTGATAACTTATACTTTATAATCTAGTTGATTTTCTATTTCTATTATGAAGGTCTTTAAGATCCCACTAGTCTCATCCTTAGTGGCCAAAAAGAATACCTAAGAAAATCTACTAAAGTCATCAGTGACAACTAGGCAATAAGATTTTTTCATTAAACTCTTAATATTTGTAGGACCAAATAAGTCCATATGAAGCATATGTAAGGGTTTGCTGATTGAGTTCACAAGCTTGGTCTTATAGGAGGCTTTGTGTTGCTTTCCTTTCTGACAGGCAACACAAGAATGATCATTTTCAAAAATCTTTGAAGGTAAACCTTTTAAAACGTTTCCCTTCACAAGTTTATTCATTGTTTTAAAATTAACGATTTAAACCTTTTAAAACGTTTCCCTTCACAAGTTTATGCCATGTATTGGATTCATCAATTGTGGCATTAGCAATAAGACAAGTTAAACCTCTAGTGGTAACAACACTCTTTAGGTCAACACTGTAAATGTTGTCCTTTCTTGGAACTCTCAGCAATACTTGACTTTTATCAAGTAGCTTAAAGTTAGAAGATAAGACAAGACACTTAGTGTTAGTAAAAAGAACATTGTTCTTTTTGTCACAAATTTGTGACACACTGAACAGGTTATACTTAAGCTCCTTACAAAAGTACACATCATCAAAATCCAGGGATCCTGTTTTGATTTTACCTTTTCCAAAAATTCTGCCTTTACCATCACCAAAGGAAACAAATCCACCATCATAGTCTTCATATTCATCAAGATAACTTTTGTTTCCTGTCATGTACCTGGAACAACCACTGTCAATAACTGCTTTTTCCTTATACTCCTTCTGCTGTGGGTTACCCTGTACATAAAATAAGAGAATTATACTCTTTTGGGGATCTAAGCCATTATAGACTTGGATCTGCCTCGTGCATCAATGTAAGAATATTTCTTGAATGTAGTTGATGGACTACTATTTTTGGCTTTCCAAACCCAGCATGCTGAGGCCTTATCAACATTAGCCCATTTCCCTTATTTTCACTTACTACTGCTCTATCCCTAACAGTAGTATTTTTTACCCTAACAGTATTAACATTTGTATTGACAATACTGTTCTTGTTTGCATAATATCTGTTAAAAGGCCTTAAACTTTGTGAATATCCTTTTTTGAAAGCATTTGATTTTGGTCCAGGATGGTTCACAATTAGAGTTGAGGCAGCAGTATTAATTGGTCTGATAACATTATTAATACTTGCACCAGCAGTATTAACATTTGCACCAGCAGTATTAATTTTGTCTGTCCTGGTTAATACTGCTTGTGGAACAAAACTTCTTTTGGGGTGAGGGTGAGTCATTTTATTAGAAAAGTTCTTGTGATTCACCCTTCTTGAGTTGTTCCACACTGGCCTTCCAACCTTTTTATCACACACATAATGAAGATGCTCAAAACTACCACAAACATAACAAGCTTTATTAATCATTTTAAAGTCACTTCCTAGTCTTTGGGACATAAGATTGTTCCAATTTCTTTGGTTCCATCTAGGATGATGTTTGTTTTGTTTAGGTGAATCTGTTTCCCTAACAATCTTAATAGATTTTATCTTTTCAGTGCTAGGTCTTACAATCTTATCATTAGGTTCTACCTCACTTTCATCATCAGAGTTCTAATCCTCAATGATTGGAGCACTAGAGTTGTTCATCCTAACAGCATTAGATTTAACTATGTTGGAAACACCCTTATTTTCAACTGTCTTATCATTACTATGTGTAATAACAGTAGTAACATCCATATTCTCACTTTTAACTATTTCATCTATAAATGTTAGATCATGTTTGCGAGGTATGAAATTCCCTGTTAGAGGTGGGGGAACTGAATGATATCCCTTATCTGATCTAGACTTATTAGATAAATTCACAAAACTTTCTACTGCAGGAGAAGCTGCAGTAGCTGCATTATATCCTAGTCCTGTTTTAAACTTGTCAATTACTTGACTTTTCAGTAAATCATTTAAAGACTTGGATGAATTTTGAAACTTCTTTAATGTTTGTTTTAACTGATCTCTTTCTTTTTTTGCTTTTTCCAATTTCATTTTGTTTTCAACTAAAGCATTATCTCTTAGTCTAATTTCAAGTTTTAAAACATTAATGCTCTCTTCAAACATAGCCTCGTTTTTCTTATAGTGAGCTAGTCTAGCTTCTACTGATTCTAGACCTGCTTTATAAGATACTAAATTAAATTGAGACTTGTTGTAATCTAAATTCAAATTGTCATATTGTTCTTTAAGAGTAGCATAAGCTTTTACACATGATTTAGAACAAGAATCTACCTCAGAATCTAAACTGGAAGAACTTCCTGAAGATGTATGTGCCATTAAAGCAAAGTTTGTAGGATGCTCTTCTTCAGCTTGGTATCTCCAATCATACCCTCCAATTCTATCTTGAGCAACCAATGCATTTTCATTAGGAGTTTCCACTATCACAGTTCTTCTATTATTCTCTTTTTCTCTTTTCTCCTGATTCCTTAGAAGTCTACATTCTCTTGCAAAGTGACCATATTTATGACAATTGTAGCACTCCACTTTTGTCCTGTCAAATCCAACTCTTTTACCATTTACATCCAACTGCCTGCTTGTCCTCTTGATGAATCTCCTAGCTCTAATTGTCAGCATGGCCATTTCCCATTGTAGATCCATTTCTTCTAGGTCATCAGGATCAATTTGTTCTAGATCCTCTCTTGACATTTGAGGAGAATTAGGCTGACTAGCTAGGAAAGCACAGATCACAGCATCACTAAGGTTATCTCTAGATGTAGGACTACTTTGAGTATGAGCAGTACTAACTCCATAAGCAGTGTTATCTGCCTCATTTGTACTGTTGTTGCTGTTAGTGCTGTTGGAGGACACAAAAGCCACATTTTGTGAATTTTGACTTATACTTGATGATCTTGCGATTTCAGGTTCATATATCTTCAAGTTGTTGTATAAGTCATCCAAACTGATGGTATCTATTTCTTGTTTGTTCCTCCATAGTAACTCTATAACCAGCAGTCTTAAGTCCTCACAGTCTTAAGTTAGTACGGCACGCTAACATACTCTAGCATTAAAAACTAGTTAATACTGTAGGTTGAAAACTAGTGTGCAGTACTAACTTTTGGCTTAGCAAAACAAGTGTCATTAAGTTTAAATTCCAATAGATACTCACGAACTTAATCAAAGAAATGAAAACCTAATGGATAAGAAGTGAAATAATCAGAACTGATAATGGAACACTAATTTATTGAATAAAGTTATGGGTGATTTATTTATAGTTAAGAAATGTATAGGAGATAATATAGTGTAGTCAGACCTCCTCACAAAATAGTGTGGCTGAGAGGAGGAATAAGACACTAATTGATGTTGCTAGAACAATGTTTGCTGACTCAAAGTTACCTACCACATTTTGGGCTAAAGTAGTTAGTACTGCTTGCTATGTACAAAATAGGGTCTTAGTCAAGCCTCATAACAAGACACTTTATGAACTTTTTAGAGGTTTTAAACCAGCTTCAAGTTTTATGAGACCATTTGGATGTCATGTTACTATTCTTAATACTTTAGACGGTTTAGGCAAGCTTAATGGCAAAAGTGATGAAGTATTTCTTGTTGGATATTTCTTTGAGTAGTAAAGCTTTTAGGGTAACAACACTAAACCAGAGGGTAGAAGATAAACTTGCATATTGGGGTTTTATAGAAAAAGCCTATGAAAAGAAGTGGAATGGCCCAAAAGTGGCTGTTTGATATTGATTCTCTAACCCAATCTATGAATTATGTACCAGTAGTTGCAGGTATAATTTCTAATGAATCTGCAGGTACAGAAGGAAAACTTAATGCAGGTACATCTACACATAAAGAAGAAATCAGTCAAGATTGCATTGATGATTCCAATTTGGAACGATGCTTCATACTTTGATTCACCTTACCAAGGATGATAGGTAATGGTGAACCAAATCTCTGGCTTATGATCAAAGCATGTTGAAAATGCGTCGCCAATAATGAGAATGATAAAAAGATTAATCTGAAGATGATAGCAGTCCTAAGTGAAGGTTAATATTGTTGGGACAACATGTTAATACTGCCAGTCCAAAAGTTAATACTAGTCGTTTTAAACTTAATACTGTTGATCCATCAGTTAATACTGCTAGTTCATTTGATCCAGATAGTCCTAAAGACATGTTCACAATGGGAGCTAGTCATACACTTGAAGCCACTCATGTTGAGTTCTTCAGTGATGAAGATGAACTAGAAGTTGATTTGGGGAACATCATAAATTCCTATACAGTTCCAACCACTCCTTAATTACAAGAATTTCATAACGATCCCCCAAATTAAAAATGAGATTGGTGATGTAAAGTCATATGTTTATACAAGAAGAATGACAAAACCTACTTCTGAACAAAGGTTTCTTAGTTGTTGTATATAACAAGAAAACACATGATACCCTGAATACTTATGTATATGCTTGTTTCCTATCACAGATTAAACCCACAAGCATTGCTAAATTTCTATCTGATTCATCTTGGATGGAAGCAATGCATGAAGAACTTCTGTAGTTCAAATTCCAACTGGTTTGGATACTTGTGGATTTGCCTATTAGTAAGAGGGCCATTGGAACAAAATGGGTATTAAGGAACAAGAAAGATGAAAAAGGGATTATGATTAGGAATAAAGCAAGGTTGGTTGCACAGGGTCATAGACAAGAAGAAGGTATAGACTATGAAGAAGTTTTTGCTCCTGTGGCAAGAATTGAAGGCCATAAGATTGTTTTGGCCTAAGCTATCTATTATGGTTTTACTGTATAGTTCAAATGGATGAAAAGAGTGCTCTTATATGTGGGGGGGGAGGGGGGGGGGAGAACTAATAGAGGAAGAGTTAATGTTACTCAACCACCATGGTTTAAAAAGACCTGACCATACCATGACAAAGTTTACAAGGTGTGTCAAGCATTTATTGGGTTTGCATCAAGCACCCCAGAGCATGGTAGAATCCTTGGGCTAACTTCTTTTGTCAATGGATTTTAAAATAGGAAAAATAGATCAAACATTAATTATCAGAAGCAGAAAGGAGATATTTTGCTTGTACAGGTTTATGTTGATGACATTATCTTTAGCTCTACAAACAAGGCACTGTGTACTGGATTTGAGAAGCTTATGAAGGATAAGTTTCAGATGATTTCTATGGGAGAACTTACTTTCTTTCTAGGATTTCAAGTACAGAAGAAGGAAGAAGGAATATTTATCAGTCCAGGACAAATCTGTAGGTGCGATTTTGGAAGAAATTCAACTATACTGAAGTGAATCTGCTTCTACACCAGTTGATTTAGAAAAAGCTTTAGTCAAAGATGTAGATGCTGATGATGTTGATGTACATCTCTATAGATCTATGATTGGGTCTTTGATGTATCTTACAGCATCTAGACCAGATATTATGTTTGCAGTATGTGCTTGTTCCAGATTCCAAGTTACTCCAAAAACATCCCATCTCTTAGCTGTAAAGAGAATTTTTAGATATTTGAAAGGCAAACCAACATTAGGCCTTTGGTATTCTAGGGATTCTCCATTTGAACTAGTTGCTTATACTGATAGTGACTATGCTGGAGCAACTCAATATAGGAAAGTTCAACAACTGTAGTATGTCAGTTTTTGGGAAATAGGTTGACATCATGGCAGTGTAAGAAGAAAACTGTGGTTGCCACCTCTACAACTGAAGCTGAATATGTGGCTGCTGCTAGTTGTTGTAGACAAGTACTCTGAATTCAAAATCAATTGTTGGATTATAGGTATAATTTCATGAATACTATGATTCACATTGATAATAACAGTACTATTTGCATTATAGAAAATCTTGTTCAACATTCTAAAATAAAACATATAGAGATTAGACATCATTTTATAAGAGATTGCAATGCTAAAAAGTTAATTCAAATGGTTAAAATTGATATTGAACATAATGTTGCAGATCTTCTTACAAAAGGTTTTGATGCAGGAAGGTGTCAGTACTTGGTCTCAAGTATTGGAATGCTTAATCCTTAATGTTTAAATCTCTTTATGTCTTTGTAAAGTTTTGTAAAGGATTAATATTGTTAGTTGTATCCATTAGTACTGCTAAGTATAATTAGTACTGCTAGTTATACTTAAGACTGCTTGTTAAAACTGTTAGTCATAATTAATACTGTCAAAAAGAAAATACTTTGGATTGTGTATTCTTGAATTGGACTAACACTTGCATGTAAAGCAAATGAATACCAAAGTTGAATTCTTCCCCTCTAAAGTATTGTTTTGAGGGGAGCTAACCAATGAGTCAATAAGCAGTCAAGCTGGATGGTAAAGGACATATAATATCAAAAGTGGTTTAAAAAGAATCAAAAACATCTAGGCATGTCAAAAGAGGTTGGGACACCAAGATACCTGAGTCTAGTGGTCCCCCTGTAAAGGTTGGTGATGAGGCTGTCTATAAGGAGTTGGGTGACAGAATGGAAAGGGCTGTCACTACTGCTTCTAACTTAGAAGCAAAGCAGGACAGTGGTAACATCAATAAGACCCAATCCATGGCAACACTTAATGGATCAAGTCCTTAGGGAATTGGTTCAGGTAGTGGTCCTAGGTGCCAAGATACCATGATTAAGGGTAGTAAAGAGCTCAAACTCGGTTTGAGACTACACTAAATAGTCTAATGATCCACTAGTCTCAGAGGATAACACACTTGGAAGTGGAGAGAACCGTCTGAAACTATTGGAATTGATAGCAAATTGTACAAAATTGTCTGAATTGGTGAGAAAAAGAATAGAGAGATTAAGTGAGCTGAAAAACAGAAAGAGAGTTGTGTGAGAAAAACAGAAAGAGTGAATTGGTGAGCAAAAATAATTAAGAGATATTGTGTGAGCATAAAAACAGAAAGAGATTGTGAGAGTCAATATTTGGTGATGGAAATCCTCTTTGGACAAAATTAAGGATAATACTGGTATCTCAATGTTAGTACTGTTGGGCATTACTTAGTATTGTTGGGCATTACTTAGTACTAATAGTAATAATTTTAGTAATGTTGGCTTAAGTTAGTACTGCCAGGCTAAAATTAGTACTGCTGGGTGATCGTTAGTACTGTTTAAGCTATAAGACAGAATTTCCTTCTCTAACTAATAGCCGTTTTGAAATTCCGCCAACTTCTTTCGTCTATAGGTTTGACCGATTATAGAATTCAAGATCTTTAAATATAAACAAAGATTTCTTTAAAATAAGTAAAAATCTTCAGACGGTGCAGATTTAAAACCTTCAAAACACTCTCAAAACTCAATTACATCTACCAAACACTTATACTCTCTTCCACGATCATATCCCATAACCTTAAGTAACTTTATCTTCATCTAATGGCGAATTTAGAATTTTGCGATAAACACAACATGGTTGCATACTTAGAGAAGTCAGAAGGAAGTGAGGGGTTTCATGAAATCATTGATTTTCTCTCTGCAAGTCACATCCACTATGCCCTCACTGCAAGTCCAACCATTTATACTTCTCTTATTGAACAATTTTAGCAAACTGCTGCTTTATGCACAATTGATGATGGAGTATTGGGTATACAGCAACCATTGATAGAAAGTCAAGATAACAGTTCAGAGGCCCATCAGAAGGCATCTAAAGCTTGAAGATTCTGAAGGCATTCCCTCCTCCCTACTGAAAAAATCTTTGAGCATTGGGCTCTATATGGGGTAATGTAACTACTTCTGTATAGTCATACGTTTAAAAGGACACTTTTTCCCATAGTATAATTCTTCATTCATACCATACTCGTACTGCTGAGTCCTAAGAAACTGCATGGGAGTAGTTTTAGTTTGCAACATAGCTACGTTATCATATGCCTGTCAACAAATAGGAACTTTTAAACTTTCAAAATTCCTTTTTGAGCATGGTAAAGAATTTGGATAGCACACACAAGTTTTTAATGTATCCTTGATTCATACAAATCTTTTTGAACAAACACCAAAGACTTCTTATACCCCATACGAGAACCTATCTTACTCCTTCCCTTACACACAAACTGTTCAGCAACATGAAGAGAGTCTCTAAGGGATTTTCTGGGGGGATTACTCCATTGTAGACACAATGCTAGTTCAGCATCAGGAGAATAAACCATCTATCCACATCACTCCTGAGACATCCCCTTCCAAAAATAACATCTTCACCATCTTTAAACATCCCATCACACATCATTAGTTCCTCATCCCATCTCAGACCAACCATCACACTACTGAGTAGGCTGAGCTCCAATGCTCATGAATCACCTCTCCAAAGTGTTCACTCACTTAGACGTAATGAGGGTAGTTTATCACAAAATGAATTGATGGATTTGGTTACAAAGTTGACAGATAGAATTGGAGTTTTAGAGAAGGACTTGCAGCAGACAAAGAAAACTTATAGTACTGCTCTTACAAGACTCATCTTAAGAGTGAAAAAGTTGGAGAAAAATGTCAAGACAGGCAAAGCTAGAAGGGCTAGGATTGTTATTTAAATGAGGATGAAAGATTTACAAAGGATTCTTCAAACCAGGGAGGAAGATCTCTAATATTGATACAGGTCCCACAATCTCATTGGTACAACCTCAGTAAGACATGGAATATGATTTTGATGCTACTGCCAATATACATGTTACCACTGTTGGGCTGGAGATTAGTACTGCCAATATAGCAGTTAGTATTGCTGATGCAGCAGTTACCACTACTAGTGCTTCCATTAGTACTGTTAGCCCTCTAAGAGTTTCTACTGCTGAAGACATTAGTGGTGCTGAAACACTAGTCTATAATAGGAGGAGTGCATCAAAAGCAAAGGATAAAGAAAAAGCCATTATGCAAGAATCTGAGCCACTAAAGAAAATCAAGAAAAGGGTTCAAGTTCAAATGAGCATTGATGAGGAATTAGCTAAGAAGGTATTTGAGGAGGAACAAGCTAGATTCAATGCTGAACAGGAGCTAGATTTTAAGGCAGAACAAATAACAATAAAGGATTGACTTGAACGAGCTTCTAAAAAAGCAAAAGAAGTGGATGAAAAAGAATTCAGTTTAGCTAAAAAAGCTCATTGATATTGATTTTAAGTGATCCTTCTGTGTTTAAGATACCATGCTCCTTCAGAATAGACCTTATCTCTGTAGCTGAATCAGGAAGAACATGATGCATGTATCTGAAGAAGGAGGTTGGATACAAGAGAGTCACTTACAAAGAATGAGTTATGAATAAATAAGACCTAAATTTGTATAAGAAGATATGGGATCAAATTTAATCCTTTGTACCGATAGATTCTGAAAAGGAAAAAGGTAGTGAAAAGAAAACTAAAGGAAGACTAAAAAGAGCAGGTCAAGATGTTGTAGAAGAACCTGCTAAAAGACAAAAGACTATAGAAGCTTCAGAGTTAGTTCAAGAACAACCAAGTGAAGAACCAAAAGCAGATGAACTTTCTCAAGAACAACTACAATAAATGATGCTTATATTTCCAAAAGAAGGAATGCATATTGAAGCTCTGCAAATCAAGTACCCAATCATGACTAGGAACTCACTCTTGAAGACACTATGATAGTTTTGGACAATCATCAAGTAGGCAATCACACTGATGTATATCACAGTATTTGAAATATCTTAAGAAATTATTGACAGGGAGGATCTGGACAAACTTGGAGTTAGTTAAAGAAAGATTCAACTCACCAAAGACTTACAGATGAAACAAGAGAAAGAACTATGGGTGAACTTAAGAGGTTTTTTTGAACCAAAGACACTGATACTCCACTGGTAAACTGCAAGATATAGCATGATCCTCTGAAATGGTGGTTATATGATACATGTGGTGTTCATCATGTGTCTACAGAAAGAGGACATGACATTTTTATGCTGGTTGAGAAGGATTATCCACTAACAACAGAACTTATGACTTTGATGCTGTGAAACAAGCTGAGAGTGGATCAATATTCTAAGATGGTAGATGAGCTTTTACAGAAAATCGTCATACTAGCAAATAGGTCTAGACAGTAATATGTTTGGAAGCATCCTCAGCAGTACAGACAAGAAGATTTGATTCAGAAGAAACTTAAGATTTGAAAGTAATTCACAAGTTAGGGAGGATGTTATGAAATAAATCTTTAGTTCTAGATTAAGAACTTAGAACTGTTCAGCATATAACTACAGTACTAACTGGTTAGTAACTGCCAGATAGCAAAAGTTAGTTACTACCTAACTGAACTTATACTGCAAGAAGACTTAGTACTGTTGCATGAAGATTACAACTGCCAGAAGATCAAAGACGTGTGAATTGATATGTATGGAATGATTTAATGTATATCTTATATATTTAGAAGATACGTAGATATCTTATATAAGTTTAGAAGATTTATAGTTATCTTGTAAAGGACTCCTTGGTGTATAAAAAGGAGATCCTAGGTTTTGATTGTAAACACATCTCGATAGACACATTCATAGCTTCAAGGTTGTAAACCCTAGTACTAGTGAAAAGTACTCGTATTATTGATTTAATAATATTGGAGCGTTTAGTTATATTCATTATTCATTCATTCTACTGCATCACAGTTTACTGTTTTATTCATAATACTTCTAGATATTAAGGTGTAGATTCCGCATACACTTTAGTATACATATAAAGTTATTTTGGATAACAATTATTTTAGATTTTATCCAGGCAATTTAACCTTAGACAAGCTAGAATCGATCAAGATAACAGGTTTAACTGGCAGTACCATCAAAATCATATTCCATGTCCCTTGTTAGTCTAATATTTATTCACTAAAATGTCTTTTAAAAATGTGGGTTGTTACAGTCACCCCGTGTTAAAAGAACTTCGTCCCGAAATTCAGTTTGAGTTGTCTTCCGAAGTGGTGTTCGTGAAGAGGTGCGGGTACTTGTTGCGGAATATTTATATTATCTTCCAAAAATGTGGTAACCAATTTTTGTTTGCTTAGCATCGAGAGTATCATAGGTACGGGTCTCAACTCCTTGATTATACTAGGAAGGATTCTTGTTTCTCAACTTCCTCTTTCCAATTGCTTCAGCTTAAATGTTCAGATTGTGTCGGCAGTATTCAAATTATATTGTTGTGACTAAAGTTCAAATCTAGTGATCTTTCATTCATTTCCTTTCGCTTAGTGCGACAACTTATAACAATTCTTCTTTCCATTGTGATAACGAATTCATACCTATGATGGTGTAGCAAACTACAAAGTTCTACAACATTACGTTAGAGGTTGAATGGGTTGATTTGGTGAATTCCTTAATGGGCGGCAAACTCATTGGTGGATTGTCCTAGGGCGACCAATTATGCATCTAGACTTTTTGTGCTAAAGATTTGGTATGAGAAGTTGTCAACTTATATTAGAAAGGTGGTGTAAAGGTCTACCTAGTTTGCTATGATTACTAAATTTAGTATTTCCCAAGCAAACACGTTTTATGAATTACGGACACAAAAATTTTTCTTTCAAGGATATAAGTAAAAATAGAATTCATTGACTTAAGTTATTTAAGATGACCTACTCTCAGCAAGGCATAGTCCATCTGAATTATTCATAGAGATCATGCTATGTAATAATTTGAGGACTAACGATAAACGCTCATTTTCGTTAAAATAATGTATGTATAAAGTATTATCAAATGGTTAACAGTGTAGAAGAAAGATAATACCCAAGATGGAAAACAAGGTGGAGTCTATGGTATGACAACACAATGGGTTGCGAGATGACCGTAAATAGTTTAATATAGAATAATAATTAAATAGTTTATCATGTGGATAGTAAAATGATTTTATGAGGAAGGAAGTTTAAAATGCTTATATAACAGGTTATAATGTTTACGACACATTAATTTGGAGAAATTTTTTACGAATAAGAGAATTATAGTAAAATTGGCGAAATTTTTACGACACGTTAATTTAATAGATAATTTAGAATCATCCACACGATACAACGAACCTTTAAAAGAAAGTACAATTGAAATTCCTAAAGGAAGTGGAGTCTATGATAGTTCCAACTTAGGTTTCACTAGACAAGATGAGAAAATCTCTCTTTAAGCATCGACATCGTCTTCAATGTTGTTAAGGTCTTGATTGGATTTCTCCTCCTAAAGCAAACACCATTCAACGTGCTTCGTAAAACTATTTTCAGACTAATTTCCACGGTTTGATTCTTAACTCTGGGAAATCACTTATGTAGTGCCCTTGATTCCTACATTCATAGCAAGTGAAGGTTCTTTGATTGTTAGTAGCAACAGGATTTCTACAATCCCTTGTCAAATGACCGACTCTCTTACAGTTCACGCACATTATAGTGCACGGGCCATTGTGGTGAAACTTGCACTTGTTGCACAATGGTAGAGTTCCAGCATACTCTTTCTTCTCATTAGGCCTAATAGCATAAGCCCTAGCTACATTTTGCCTCTTAAAAGGCGGTTGTTGAACTTGGTTATCTATGAGGTTATCGTCAAGTTTCCTTTTGTTTTCGGCCTTCCTTTCAGCAAAAGTACGGATCTTTTGGTCCATCAAATCATTAGCAATCTCGATTGCTTCTTGCATCGTCTTTGGTTTGGATGCCATCACACTAGCTTGAATCATGTCAGGAAGTCCCCCAAGATATTTCCCCGCCTGATCAGACTCTTCAGGAAGCATTCTTCCACACATCAAAGCTAACTCCTAAAAACGTTCTGTGTAGTTCACAACATCTGTACCCTTCACTTTTAGATTCCACAACTCAATCTCTAGTTTCTTGATTTCACTCCTCAACATAACTTGTCAGTTAGCATTTTCATTAATGTTTTCCATGGCATCCCATATGCAGCATCATGACCAACAGTCTTAACGTGGGAATTCCACCACGTTAGTGCATTTCCAAGTAAAGTGCAAGTGGCATACTTAACTTGGTTTTCGACAGTGCAGCTGTTGATATGGAACACAAATTCCATCTTCTCAAATTATTGAGTCAATGTTGGGTTCAGTTCCTGAGCCCTTCAGTCTCTCAGTAGATTTAAACATAAAATCCCCTAAGTTTTACTCAAGCTGAAGTTTTTCAGTTTGAGTCGCTGAAGGTTCTTCAGCGTCAGCTCTTCAGGTCCTTAGAAGATTTTAGAGTATCTTCACTTCAGTTTATGCAGCGGATCAGAAACTGAAGAAGGCCTATATAAAGAGCTTCAATTCAGCTTGGTTGACAATTCCAATCTGAATGTTGTCTATCTCCTTAATAGAAGTTTGAAACTTTGTTTCACTTCTAGAAGGTTTACAAGGCGGGAAAAAGATTGCTTTATGTCAAAAGGAATAAAGCAATCTCCTTGAGAATGACTACTTCTAAAGTTGGTATAGATGTACAACAACTTTCCTTAAAGGAATGTACCTGGTACTTTAGAGAATGTATGCATTAAATGGTATGCATGACACGCGTACTAGGTTAACTTGTATACCCTAATTCCTTTGCCTATAAAAGAAAGGAGTTTCCCCAGAGTAAAAAGTTATACTCTTCCAAATAATTGTGATACAACATTGAAAGAATTCAATTATCTCTCAAACAAACTGAACGTAACTAACAGAAGCTGAAGCTCAGTTTAGTTCATAACTAGTTTGTTTTCTACTCTCTTAAATTTGGTTAAAGTTAAAGTTTTTGAAGTATATAAACACCCCAAATTGTCCCATTCAACCACCTTGCCTAATCCCGCAAGCAAGGTGTGTTAATAGATACTTTAATTTGATTCTAATAAGAACCTATATCGTTTTAAAAGTACTTATGTGGTTTTAAACTTTGTCTTTATATTCTTCATAAATATCTATTTAAAACTCACTTCGTTTCCATGAAATGTGATTAGTTTAACTTGATAAACCTTAGATCAGATTACAAGGGACCAACAAGTGGTATCAGAGTAGTTTGATTTATAAAACCTTTTATAACTGCTCAAAATTAATTTAATGAAGATCCATCTTAAACCGGCAGCAAAAGAACAAAGGACTAGCAGTTGAATATAGGGGAGGCCATTAAATGTCGCTCATGTACTAGAGGTGGAAAATTTCACCAATTGGAAAAAGATGTTCATGTGCCATATCATTGGTATTGAACCTCAATTTGAAAACATCATTTCAAACAGTCTTTATATCCCTATGGCAGCTGGTCAAACGAAGCCAGAAATATAATGGACACCAGATGAGAGAAAAGATGCTAACTTAGACCAGCGACTTAAAAGTCTCATTATGTTTGTGCTTCTAAATGACCAAATGAACTCTGTCATAAATGCTTAATTGAAAAATCTAGCTGGGATGACCTGATACTATATCATGAGGGGCCCTCTGATGTGAAGGAAAGTAGGGTCATAGACCTGAAGTTGTGCTACAACACCTTCAAATTCAAAGAAGGTGAAACTTTAACGTAAACACTTCACCAGATATAAAGCTTGATAATGAATTAGTAAATGATACATATAAACTTTAAAGCTTGAAATTACTGTTTTATAAATGGTTTTACCAAGAGTGGCTACTTTCTACCAAAGTCTCTAAAACACAAAAATCATGTAAAAGAATCTGAGCTGCTTATCAACCTTGGAAAACTCAATATGAAGAAAACCTTTATAGATAGTTTAATTATTATTTTAAAAAATTTTTTTTTTTGTTTATTTTTTATTAATTTATGGACTAACCAAGAGAAATCTTGTCTCTGCAACTACACATCAGCTTCCTTCTTTCTCCACCTCTATTGTCAAGGAATTTCAAGATTGTCCTGATGATAAAGAGGGTGGCAAGAAAGCAGTTCAGGGTACATGATATGAACCTTGAAGAAGAATACCGAAACCAGTAAGCTCTTTTAGCCCCAATCTAAAAGATTCTTCAAAGAAGGGTACTCAAAGGTTCAGTATGAAAAACAACTGAACAAACAGAATGCCCACAAATGCGGCAGAAAAAGTTCCATTTTTCGGAGAGATTGTTTTTTTTTTCAAAAACATCAGTTCCTTCATATCAGTCACCTTTTCAAACAAAACTTCTCCAGTCGTCTGAGCACAAACCTTAACTGAAGCATATCAAAGACTTTAAAGCCAAATACACCAAAGTCAAAGCTAAGCTAGCTCTCCTCAGTTCCAGTGCTTCAGCTTCCAACTCATCCTTAGGCAAAAACAAGGGTCTCATTGCTGAAACGTATGAATGGGATGAAGAAGAAGTGTCATTCCGGATGACAATAAAGGGATTGAAGTCAAGGCTCTTATGGCACTTACTAATAAAGAAAGAGTTTTTGTTGGCAAAGAAAGTGCCAGCAATAAAGAATGGGTCAAGATATCTATACAAAAGGTAAACACTCTTCTTGAAATGGAAGATAATGATGATAGAAAATCCTTTCTAGATTATTTGTGTATTGATCTAAACTATGTTGAAGAACAAAGAAACAATCTTCTTTCAATATAGAAATCTTGTTCACGAACTAACTACATGCAAGGAACAGCTTTTGGTACCAAAACAAGCAAAACTTGATCTTCTTACCATGCAGCATGTAAACACTGAGATTCTCAAAGAGAATCAAAACTTAAGAAATGAACTGAAAGAGCTAACTTCTATTACAGAAACATGGCGAAACAGTTCTAATAGAGTAAATCAGTGTATTAGTGAACAATTCCCACTCAAAAGAAGAAAATCTTGGGAATTCACCAACTCACTAAAGATGCCTCTAGTTCTAGGCCAAAAGACTTGGTATTTGTAAAATCTTCAGTAGATAACTCAAAAATGGGTTTGTCCCCCCCCACCCTATTACTAGTAGTAATAAAAATAGATTATCTGAAGCTGAAGATTCTACTCTGCCAACTCATGATACTGGTAAGGTACCCCCAGATAAGTCACAAAGAAACATGACTGATCCTCTAGTTGCTGTCTGGTATGTGCTTAATTACACATACCTTTTACCTTTAAAAACGAGCTAAAATAACCAAAAACGGACTCAAAATGCCAAATATATGCTTGTTTTGCTAATTGTGTTGTGCAGGAACGAATATCTCGCAAAAAGACAAAAAACCAAGCAAAAAGCGATAAAACGACACGGATTGGAAAGTGTGTAGAGAACGAAGCCCGAATCAAAGTCAAGTCAACTCGAGAAGAAAAAGCAAAGAAAAATACAACTGAGGGGTCAAAAAGCCAAACCCCTAAGATTATATTATATAAACCACAGGGACGATTATGACAATTAGGGAAACTCATTTATAAAAAAAAAAAAAGACAGGGGAAAAAGGTGAATGAAAAGAAGAAAGATGTGGAGGGGCATTTCTTGTACACAAACAAAACATATCCCTTAATCTCTTCAACATCCTCTCTGTCACACCCCAACTGTGTTTAATAAACCTTTCACCCGCCAATACAAAAACCAGTCCAGCACCTGTTTATGCTCCCATACTCTCCTGCAAAATCACTCAACAACCCACGAAGATCATTTCATGCCACCCACTATTTTCCCCCCAGCTGTATAAAATCCATGCTGGCATCCTCTCCATACCCAAAGCATTTCGATGGCAAGAGATTGTCTCACAAAGAAGCTCAAAATAATCAAAGAGCTGGGATTTTTGCACCTAGATTCTCCTCACACAAAGCACACTTGGTTTTACTCTCCAAAGAAGCAAAGAGCAAGTCCCAATACTTCGGCTATAAATAAGAGCTTTTGTTAAGCCTATGAGCATCTTAGAATCTATGTTTTTAGTTTTAATTTTAACTTATCTTATATCAAGTTAGTTAACAGATTTTTACTTTCAGCTGTAACACCTTCAAGTTTTTAATGCAAGTTTTAGTTTTTAAAGTCACTTTATAATCCCAAGGTTTAAGTTTCTTAATTGAGTAGAATTGTGTTCATAAGCTCCTCAATTACAGCTGTTTACAAACTGTTTTAACTAGTGAACTTAAAAAAGTTAAGTAGTTTAAGAGAATATCCACAATCACTCTCAATATACCTCAGCTTATGTTAGGGATGAAAGCCATTCTGATGGGCTTATGACTCACACTAGCTTGTTTCTATGCACGCTAGAGCTTAGTAGATTCATTGTTTGACCCTGTTTTTGAGCAAGGGTGTAGTAAGTCCTCTATTTCTTACTTACTAATCTATTGCAGAATTGCTAGTTGTATTTTAATACAACTATTGTGTTTTAAGTTTAAACGTTTTAGACTAATTCATGCATATTTAAGTGATTATAGGAATTGAAAATTGCTTATCAAGTGTTTTAACTTTGTTATTTGATAATCTGTTTTTAATTAATTTGAAAGAAAAATGATTTTTAAGGGGTATTTTCAACTAGCAGTACTAACCTCAAGTTAATACTGCTAGTTCACTTTTGGAACAGCACTAACTTAAAGCTACCAGTAGTAACTCCAAGTTAGTACTGCTAGTTCATTTTCTTGGATTTTTCAAAGGTAGCAGTAACTAACTGAACACTACATACTAACTCCAAGTTAGTACGTCAGTTAAAACTGTTAGTACTAGGGTAGGTCCCATTTTAGCTTATCAGCTTATTATTTCAGCTTGTTTAAGATTTTCCTTAGCCTTTTAGAGTGAGATAAATCATGTCCCATTACTGTTGTGTGGCTTTATTTTATATTTCCCTAGTTAAAGTAATTTCATTAAAGTATCAGTTAGAAGCTTTATAGCTTATTTGTCATTTGGTTTATTCTAAGTGCTTATAAGGTTAGGTGAACTTCTGTTTTAAGCTTGTTTGCTATATATTAATTCATTGATTCTATGATTAGCTTATCATACTAACCTTAACTTAACAGTACTAACTTATAACTAGCAGAACTAACACTAAGTTAGTACTGTGTAGTTTAATACTGGTAGTACTGTTGTTATACTGTTTGTGTTTCTCTTGATTAATTTTAGCTTAATTGCATGTCTTAATTTTGCTTATTTAGATTTAGATTAGCTTATTTGTCTGTCCTAAGCTAATTAGAGCTTATTTGTGCCTTAGTGTAAAATTTTGTAGTAGCATTTAATTACATTTCCAACTTATGTTCTTTGTTAAAATGTTTATGTGCATTTACTTTCAAGTTTTAAATCCCAATCAATTCCTTGTTACATTCAAACACCATCATCATCGTCTCTCGATTCCATTTTTAGCCTCGTTGGGACATAACGACCGAGACCACCCTATACTTGCTTCCAGTTTTCTGATCTCGCGTGATTTTCGTCCTCTTGGTGTATTTATATATAATAGTGTAGATTTTAAGGGGTGAGTTCGCTGCGAGAACACTGTCTCTGACTCTTCACGACTGATTTATGTATCAAGCGTGATGAATCTTCAGTCCTAATAGCACAACCTCTTTCTCTACTAGAGCAGTTGGCTGGTGTTAAACCAGTCTTTGGACCGAAAGACTATCAAATTAATTTTGAAGTCCAACACATACAAAGCTTGAAGCTTTAAAAGGTTGTTATCAGGAATAACCATCCTCAGCTCCTGCTAAGGGTAACATAAGCACGTCAGTTCAAAAACTAATTCAGATCCTGCTGGTAAGTTAAAGAATGTAAAAATAGAAGATGACCCTCCTTTAGCTATTGTAATGAAAGAACTCAATGAACTAAAATTACAAATTAGCAAGAATAAGTCATCTTACTCCAGAAACAAAAATCTCAACAGGTCCTCTTAATGTCACTTCAAAACAAATACAAAACTCAAACTCAAAATAAATTGTGAACATTGTGGACACAACAAACATCTCTCTGCGAATTGTTTATCAAGCCTTGTTTTAAAAAAATGTGCAAAAGAACTAATCACAGAACATGTGATCATGCTGAATTTATGTTCTTCATGAAGGTAAATCAGCATCACACTGGCTAAGGTGAATCTTCCTCAAGATCCAGACCTTCAAGGCCAGCAATACCTTTTCCTTCCTGCATACATTGTGGGTATAATGATCATTAATGTGATGATTGTGTATACTACCCCGTTTGTGAGTTATGTGGAAGCTATGATCATGACACTCTCGGTCATAACAAGATCATTTCTCTAAGAAGAGGAATCAAACCTAGAAATCCTCAACATGTCACAAAGAATTGTGAAACATGTGGTAGCAATGTTTCAAACCATCACGGTTCACCAATGAAATTTGAATGTTTAGGAAAATAGAAGCTCTTCAAGCTAAGAAAGCTGGGATTTTTAAAACAAGTAAGATTGAATCATCAAGTGCTCTAATCAAAGACTCCCACTAAAAGGTAGGTTTATAAGCAAAACTAGCCATCTTGATCTTATTTGTGCATTGTAACATCAGGAAATCTATATCGCTTTTGAACAATGGATGCTCAAAGCAGATGACAAATGTCAAAGATTACCTACACAAATATGAGGAATAACCAGTACTTAAAGTAAATATATGAGATAAGTCTAACATATCATCACTTGTAAGGTCATGTTATGTAAAATTATGGAAGAGTTTTTCAATAATCGACTTGAATAATAGTCTAATGTACAAATCTATTTAGCTTCAATTCCATATCTGTAATGCATAATATATAGTTCAGACTAGTGAGAAAAGAGAGGTACATGCTCCACAGCATGGACAATGAAACGCTTTTAACAACTAAGAATCTTTCATAAAACTTTATGAAAGATAAAACAACTGTTACCAAAAGCAGAAATCTCTTACGACCAAATTGGTCAAGATGATCAAATTGATCACAATGATCAAAATAATCATCTATCCAAACTGATGAATTCTTAAATGATGATCAGTATGAACAAAAACACACCAATGAAACAATTCTTTGATAACCTCACAACACTGAAGATATTCAGATCTCTGAACTTTATCCCTTCCAGAAGGTGAGATACTTCAATTGGCTCTAAATAGGTATTTAGAAACAAAAGGGATAAAACTGGCATTGTGATAAAAAAACAAGGCAAGGCTTGTAGCTCAAGGCTACAATCAACAAGAAGGCATAGACTATGATGAAACCTTTTGATCCAGTTGCAAGACTTGAAGCAATTAGGATCTTTCTTGCCTTTGCCACTTACATGAACTTCGTAGTCTATCAAATGGATGTGAAAAGTGCTTTCTAAAATGGAAAGCTGAAAGAAGTTTATGTTAATCAACCTCCAGGTTTTGAGAGTAGTGGGTTCCCCAACCATGTTTGCAAATTGGACAAAGCTCTTTATGGACTTAAGCAATCTCCAAGAGCATGGTATAAAACTCTTCAACCTTTCTCACTAAACACAAGTTTGTTAGAGGAAAGATAGACAACACATTGTTTGTCTACAAATCTCAAACTGATGTGATTCTAGTGCAAATCTATGTTGATAATATTATTTTTAGGTCCACCAGAACAAAATTATGCAAACAGTTTGCTAAACTGGTGACTCAAAAATATGAAATGAGCATGATGGGTGTCCTCACCTATTTCCTTGAATTTTAGATTAAACAATCTAAAAGAGGCATTTCAATCAACCAAGAAAAATATGTCAATGATCTGTTAAAGAAGTATGACATAAATGGTTCATCAGTGAAAACTCCAATGGTACCCTCTAATAACTTAGGACCTGATCTCAGTGCTAAAGCTGTAAATGACACTCGATATAGAGGTATGATTGGATCACTAATGTATCTAACTGTAAGCAGACCTGACATTCAATTCTCAACTTGTCTCTTTGCAAGATATCAAGTAAATCCTAAGAAATCTCACCTTATTGTTGTTAAGAGAATTTTTAGGTACTTGAAAGGTACTCCTAGTCTTGGTCTTTGGTATCCAAAATGTTT
>BQNB010100223.1:0-24749 GCA_026074375.1 Tanacetum coccineum | reverse complement strand
CTGAGCTTATGAACGTATAATATTGCTAGCTTTTAATTATAGTCGGGCTTAAATACAATCGGCTGTTAGAGTCCCACTTGTGGCATTTTCATTTCTATGTTGTAGCAAGCCAAACAAATGAGGTCAAATTTGGGTCATTGGTTTGTGGGCTTGCACTGAAATTGTGATGATGGGCCAATTTTGAAATATTGGGCTAGTGGGATTTTGGTTGTCATATTATAACATAAACATGGGATTACATTACAACTATTAGCATGTATCTACTGCTTGGGATTATTTCATACTACTAGCATTGTTTCAAAGTAGTTTGGTTATACTAGTGGATATGGATACGAGCTTGTAGGATGTTTAGATTCGGTTACTACTTTTGGAAGCTAAATAAAGATAGTACTGCTAGCGTATAGCAGTTAATACTGCTAGGCTTCTATTGATTTTTAGTACTGCTAGAGTAATTTAATACTGCTAGCATTGTCCGATGTTGGACAACAGACGCATTTGGATCTCGGATAGAACTGTTTTTAACAACAGTTTATTCTTAATTATTTATGGGTCATTTTGGAGATTATTTGAAGATGTGATTATGAAGACAGTTGATTATCACTTATTTGATGTTGTAGTTGAGTTTCACATATGCGTGTTCTTTATCGTTTCTTTTATGTCGGGTTTTTAGCTGGACATTGACTTTGAGATAACTTGTTCGTGCTTACAATGGTGTGACGAAGACTTGTCAAAATCTAGCAAAGGTGTGTGATTTTTCTTATGGTGCTTAATGCTCACATTTGCTATCACTTAGTATGTGTCTCATAGAAGATGAGGTTTTTGTCAAGAGGTTGCGGTCTACTTATATTTCACAGATTTATTTATAAGTTCGACGTCACATGGATAGTGCAAGACATAAGACACAAGTTTGGGAGATTCTACTTCTTCTATCAATCGTTTATACTCATTTTCTTCATCAGTATCTACCATAGAGCTTCAGAGTTCGAGATTAAGTGATGGTAAACATATTAGTTTCAGGGTCAAGAGATCGCAATCAACTTATATTTCATAGATTTATTTATAAGTTCGACGTCACGTGGATAGTACAAGACATAAGATATAAGTTTGGGAGATTCTACTTCTTCATTAAATTCGTTATACTTAGTTTTCTTCATCAATGCAGAGTTCGAGATTCAAGAGATGGTAAACATATTGGTTTCAGGGGAAGCTTTGAAGATTGTTTCATTCATGAAGATTGTTTTGTAATATCAAATAGGGGAAAATTGTTGGGATCTTAGATTTGATGATTACAAAACTACATATGCATAAATGAAGAAAGATGAAACAACAAGGACTTAATGTGATAAATTAAGTTAGCTTCCTATGTAAGCTTGGTTTTCTTGTAAATCCTCTATATAAAGGGTCATAGGCGTCTGGTTTAAATCATCCATCATAGTTAGATCTCTCCAATGAGAGTCTAGACACACAAAGAAAGCGTGTGTATTATTAGTTAGCTTATTAGTTAGTTTATAGTTCAATATTAGTATGAATAAAGAAAACCTTGTTCATAACATTGATGTTCTTATTTATTCCGCTGCATATTATGTTATTCAATGTTATTATATCCTATATGGGCAAAACGATTCTTAACACTCTTGCTCAAGAGTCAATGTCTCTTCCCTATCAGGGGCAAATATGTTTGCATGATCATCTTTGTCATATGAGATGTCTTACAAACATGGTTTCTCATATTGAGCTTTCTTGAGGTATTTAGGATTTGCAAAACTCGGTCTACCATTATACATTGATCTCGGTTTAGGAGCTAACATATGAATGGTTTGAACCTGAGAACGCTCCAAATATACATAAATTATCCCTCGAAAATACACTAAATATATACATTAACGCATGAAATATTACAAAGTTTTGCTTGTTTGTTGTGTAATATTCATTTCAGGACCAAGAGTGAAGAAAAGGACTAACGATGCAAAGAAATCCAGTTAAAAGCACTAACGGTCGTTACAAGAAGGATCTAGAAGAAAAATTAAAAGAGGAGTTAATGATTAAAGCCAAAGTGCGGCGAACAATGTATTTTGTGCGGCGTACTTCTACACGAATTGAATGCCCTTTAATTAATAACCAAGTGCGGCACACTTTTTCATCAGTTACTCCAAAATCATAAATGATTGCAATGATTATGCAACTCTTCACTCCCCCTAATTCAGCAACTGAAGACCCATCCTCAGCTATAAATAGAGCATAAATTTTGGAGCAAAATCATTCCATTCTTATCTTTCAATCATCATATCATCCATTCTAGTAGCTTTAGTAGTTCTAGGAGGTTTTGATGGTTAACCATCACCTTCATCACTTTCTGGGTAGAGAAGGAAGAAAAGTTCCAGGAAGTTGCTAGTGTTACTATAGTGAATTATTGTCTTATTCTTGAAAGGCATTGTAAGATTTGGAACCTCTACTCTTGAAATTTGGTAAAAACATGTTTCTATCTTTTGATGATATGAATGTTGGATTCACTATGATTATTATATGTGTTGTTATTATGATTGTTGAGTAGATTAACATGTTTAGTTAAAAGCCACATGATTATTATGGATCAAACTTGACTTTTGAATGAGCTTTTGATATGAATAATATAAGTTTGATGCTTTTGAGTTTGGACTCTTTAATCTTCGTTTGATCACCACTCATTCCGGATATAGGTCGAACGACTCTGGTTGAGTGTTTGATTTCAAAGTTGTTTGTCTATGACAACTAGACCTTAGCCTTGTGAGAATTGGCTAAGTAAACAAACATTAACCCAAGTACAAAAGGGTTTAACGCTAAACCACATGTCTAACGAACCTGGTTTAGCAAATTTATATTACTCATTATCAAACACAAATTACACTTAAAGCATTTTTCATAATAAAAGATAAAGGTCGAAAGGGTTTTCATTATGAACAATAGATAATCTTTTGAAGTAATTAAACATTCTTAAATCGATTATAATTTTATTCGTGAATCACTCAAGTTTATCCATAATATTTTTTGTTTCTTAACTAAACATGTCCTTTATTTCTTGAATCAAATCATTATCTTTAGATCCGTGACAGTCTATAAGATAAGTACCTTTTCGTAATATTATTGACTTATTCTTAGAATACCCAATCCCGTGGAACGACCTGGTCTTACCTAAAAAGGTTATACTACATACGTGGGTTATACTTTTACCCGTGTGTTTCTCTATAATAAAATCGGTACTATCAGTCAATATAAATTTAAAACTTTTGAAACACATCAATGTTTTTGGTGCCGCTGCCGGGGATTGATTCTATTCTTGAATTAGTCATTATAATTTTACAAACCAAAATTTTCAAACTCATTGCCAGACTTACTTTGGCAATTGTGCTGCTTACAAATTAATCCTAGGGCTGCAAAGAGGGCATCTAAGTGATCTGGCATAGGATTTCAAGGGTTAGATCAGGACTGAAATTAAAAAAAAGGAGCGTGTATCCAAGACCTAGAAGCTTCTCTCAAGCCTATAAATACAAGACCTTCTTCACTCACAGGATATCTTTTGCTTATCTAGTCTAGCTTAGTGTAGACGTAGCTTATTGTATTTTTAGCTTAATGTCATTTAAATTTTTGTAATCTTCGTTTAAAAAGTATTGTAATTCAGTTTTCATTAATAAAATTTAAGGTTTCCTTTAATCTTGTGTTGGATTCAGTTTTTACTTTAAAAGTAAAATGGTTTAATAAGCTTTCAATTGTTCTAAATAAGCTCTTAATAAGCTGTTATATCTACTTTTAAGCTAGCTAATTACTCAACTAAGCTCACAGAAGGGCTTGTGAGCTTATCTTATTCAAAATCCACAATCAAATTTACCACAGCTTATTAATGGAAGGGAAGTCAATAATGGAAGGACTTCCATGACCCTACCAGCTTATCCTAGGATAAGTTGGAGCTTGTTGATAGCTTATAAGAGCAATTGTTAAGCCTTGTTTAAGCAAAGGCTACTGTAAGTTTCTCATTTTATATTTCATAGCTTTAGAACTGCATTGTAGCTTAATTTAGCTTATTGTCTGATTAATTTGTTTAGAATAGCTTATTCGTGCTTATAAATGTTTTCCTGTGCTTATTCTAGTAGTTTAATGCTTAACGTGCTTAATAATTAGCTTAGATCTTAGTTTGCTTTTTATGTTATAAAAACTGTCAAAAATACCAAAAATATTAGCATAATCTTGTAGTTTATCATTTCTGCTTATTCAGTAGGTTAAAACTGCTTATTAGGTCTATTATAAGCTGATTATCATCTGGTATCTCTTGTTTGTGCATTAAAACTCATCTTCATAAGCTTAAAATGGATTTTGGACTTTTTAAGGGGTGTTTGGCACAAGGCAGTACTAACTCAAGTTAGTACTGCCAAGTCATTGGTCCTTTCTGATTGGTTTCAAAATTCATTGTAGTTTGGTTTAATTTGATAGGATTTAATGCTATTCGGTAGCTATGATTTAGCTTTTAATTTATAAGAATTAGTAAAGTTTATGTAAGTTCTGTTAGGTTATGACTAATTATATTAGCATCATAAGCTCGAGTATGTTTTGTTAGAATAAATTGCTCATTTTGCATTTAGTTTAGTGTTTAAAAAGTTATAGAAACTAGCTCTTTAGTCTGCATTTGTTAGTTTTAAGATTTGGTTATTTTTTTGTGCAAACTGCATCAGCAGTAAAAATAGTCACTCAGTCATTTTCTAGTTCAATTTTCAGATGGTTAATATAGTTATTAGGTCTTAATTTTTTAGTCTCAAGTAGATTTTAGGTCATTGTCAATCTGCTTTAGCTTATTTTGCCTTTAAAAGTTCATTTGATCATCTGTTTTTAAGCTCAAAATTTGCAGTTTGTCTTTTGAAAATCCACAAATTTACTCAGCATGTACTGAGTATTTAAGCAGTTTAAAAGGATCTTTTTCATTAAGCATTTAAGTTTCAAAATAGTTTTCAAAAGTTGATTTTAGAAGCTTAAAGGTCATAGTTTAAGTAGGTATAAGTTAGATTGCTATAAGGATTTGTTTGCATAGTTAAAAATAAGCCCAAAGTAGCTAGGTTGTCTATTTGGTTTTCAGTTTTTCACTAAGAGCTTATTTGAAATCTTTATCTTATGGCTTATTCTTTGTGCTTATTTTTAGCTCAGGTTAGCTTATTAGGTTAGTAATAAGTAGTGAATAGCTTATTTAGTCCTAGTGTAGCTTATTTTAGTTTTTTAGCTTCTTTAGTTTTGTTAAAAAGTAAAAAATAGTTAAGTGTTATCTATCAGTTTGTTTAAGCATTTTCTAGCTTATTTTAGATTTTCAAAAAAAATTGTTTTCACAAAAAGGTTTCCTTATAAGCTGTTTTCCAAGTTTGCTTTTTAAAGTTTTCTAAAAAAAAGGGAAGAGGGGAAATCCAGGGTGAGCAAGGCTCAAACCCTGGACCTCTACCCTCCTCAACCTTTATAACATCACAACACACCACACACAAACCACTGCGCCCTTGGGACTTTTACGTCCAAGGGTGCAATCACTTTTCTCTTAAACATATTTTCTTTTCTTATTTTCCAATAAATACCGTAGCTTATTCTTAGCTTTTTAGAGCTTATTCTGCCAGCTTATCTTTAGGACTTATTTTTGTAAAATTGACTTTTACTTTATCTACTTTTCGTAATTTTTCTAAAATTTTTAGGATTAGTTTTATATTTTAAAATCATTTTTCTTTATAAAAAATCATAAAAAATAGAAAAATAAAAAAAAATCTTTTTTATAAAATTTTCTTTTATCATTTTTTTAGGATTAGGAATTAAATTTGCATCCGTAGATTTAATTTTTAGTATAGTTGCTTAATTGTCGCGTTTTCTTTATTTTCCGTTATTTGTTTTTTGTGTTAATAGCTTTCCCGTAGTTGTTTTATGTGTTTTCATTCGTAGAAATAGATAACCAAAACAAATCATCTTCGAATCTATCCAAACCATTGTCCAAATAAGAGCGGGGTCTCAATTTCACAATTCGTTGGGACTTAACGACCCGGTAATCACTTACCGGTTAAAACGTGTGTAGTATTTTTGTGTGAATTTTCCTAAAGGGTAACTTTGGAATTTTCATCACTTTGGTATTATTTACGTTTACTATTTAGAACGTATCACTTTTGAATGAACTTTTAATATGAATAATATAAGCTTGATACTTTTGAACTTGGAATCTTTAATCTTCGTTTGATCACAACTTATTCCGAATATAGGTCGAAAGACTCCGGTTAAGTGATTGATTTCCAAGTTGTGTGTCTATGCAACTATTACCTTAGTCGTGTGAGGATTGGACTAAGTAAACTTAAATTAAACAAGTGCAAAAGGTTTTTAACGCTAAAACCACATGTCTAAACGAACTTGGTTATTTAGCCAAAATTTATATTACTCGTGATCAAAACACTTATCCAATTAAAGCATCTTTTCATAATAAAAGATTAAAGGCGAAAGGTTTTTATTATGAACAATAGATAATCTTTCTAAGTAATTAAACATTCCTGAATCAATTATAATTTTATTCGTGAACCATTCATCTACTTAAGTTTATCATAATGTTTTTGTTTCATTAACCAAAACATCATCGTACCTTTATTTTTGAAATAAAAATCATTATCTTTCGATCTGTGACAGTCTTTAGATTATTCCATTTTGGTAATAATATCGTCTTTTTCTATGGAATACCCAATCTCGTACGAACAGAATGGTCTTACCTAAAAAAATTATAGGTACATTCGTGGGTTATACTTTTTTACCGTTGTGTTTACCTTTAATAAAAATTGGTATTTTTTAGTAATTATAAATTTAAGCTTTTGAAACACATCAAAACACATAACAATCGATTTATTAAGCTCATAATATGGGCATATCTGCATTGATTTAGGGGGTTGTAAATGCTACGAAAAAGTGTATAAATGACCACCTCCTTAATAACATAGGATTGTAAGTAAAATCCATAACTACACAACAAACAATACCCATTAGGAAGAAAGATACTCGCAATGAGAAAAAACTCTACCATGTTCGCGTTTTTTGTTTCTTTGAAATACTTTTTGTGACTTATAATTGGGGTTTTTGAACAATAGGTTTTATTCCTAGGTTTTCTTAAATGTGATCCTAATGATGCGATTTCCGCTTCTTTGCAGGTAACTTGTCAACCGAAACTAGGAAGCTTCAAAAATTGGCAAATACCGAAGCTGCCATCTTTCTCACTGGTAATCTGCACACGACCTAATATAGCCATGTTATGTATCATAGGCTTTAAAAGATAGGTCATTTTAATGGCGTCGTTCTATACTTTTATATATTTGCAGGTAAACGCATACATGTCATGTGTTAGAATTGAATGTAGAGATGTGAGGTTTTGATGTCGATGAATTTTCACCCAACAAGCTTTTATAAACCCACACTACGACTGAGCTTGGAGATTATGGTATGTAATTGCTTAACCAATGTCATTGAAGTTTTTGACTACAAAAAAGTCTGTTAGATGATATCATTTCATCACCATAAACACAAAATAAGAGAAAAGATTTTAAAGAGAGAAAGAACTAGAGAGAGACAAAGAGAAAAAATGGTTACTTGCTAAGAAAAGAAAATGAGAAGCAACACCCTCTCCACACTTGGAGAGGGATTTATATAGTTACAAGAGATAAAACCCTAAAATGGTTTGTTTGGGCTTTATGTTGGGCCATACCTAATACAAATGGGCTTAAGCCCGTCACCTAGGCCCTATTTGCTTAAATGAATTCCCGTAAACTATGTTTTTCTTATACAAGGCTCAAGAATAATAATGACCATCACTTTATGTAAAAACATAGCTAACAATCTCCCCCTAAGGGGTGGTCATTCAATTATGGATCTTCTTGTGACGTCTTGAGTCTTGGAGCCTTGTGTTCTTGGGAATTCTTTTGAAGTTTCTTTTGCATGCTTGTGATCGTGGATCTTGATCTTTAACTTGATATTCTTTAACAAAATACTGATATCGTGGTCTTTGGCCTTGATTTATCTTGACTACTAAGATATCTGAATCTTTATCCTTGAATCTTTATACCGCTTTGCGATCTTGTGTCTCCATCCTCATGCTCAAGGTCTTGAAAGCTTGCTGACAATCTCCCTCAACATTTTTTTAACATGATTACTTGTACCACATCATGGTAGGAGTATTACTTGATCCACTTGTAAGATATACCTTTGTTATTGTCCGACAATCGTGTTGACAATGCTCTTTTGAGGAAGTGTTTGTACATTAGAGATTGCGGAAGACTTTGACACATGTGCTTGAGCTTTCATCATGTATTTATCTTTGTCGATTGAGCATGAGGTCTTGAATCTTGACTCTGCTGGAATGAGGTTGTAACGCCGTCACTTATACCTGAAAATTGATGTTAGTGATAAACAGCAGATATAGACGAATATAGCTTTTTCATTCGTCTTGAGTTCGGTTACATTAACCTCCGGTTCCGTAAAGACCATTTTATAGTATAAATATTGTACCTATGACCAGGTAGGTTCAATTTAGAAGAACCTCCTTGACAAGGCTTCCAGCTCAAAGTATTAGATCCTCTAACGCGATTGCATTAGATTCACCGTACTTGCTTGTTCTCATTACTGGAACGTCTCAAAGCAGACAGCACGGTAAGAGTGAATCAGATAGTTACTATCTTTCTGATTGAGTCGTTAATTCATATACTGGACCAAAATCGATATCCAGTTGACACAAGCTTGATTCATTTAGAATCTCGCAAGTCACCTACCAAGAGCTTGTTTGATGTTGGCTCAAGAAGGATTTCCATCGTCACTATGAATACTAAAGAGTATCACTCTGATGTTCTGGCAATTATCACAAGGATAATGCGTAGGACTTTTTGATACCAAATGTTGTATAATGATGTACGACATTTTGTATATTGGAATTTGTGTCCTAGTGAGATTTTTAATGGATCTCGTTGGCTCTAGACTCTATAAGTGCACATTTGTTATTTGGTAATCGAAGGCTGGAGCGGACTGCCACATTTTCAATATCAACGATCTCGGAATGAAAAAGCCGACAGAAACGTGTTGATCTCTGTGAGAAATGAAACAGAAATCTTTTGAGAGATTCTGAGTGGCTAGGGAGGGTTGTGCATTGCATCACTGGGTCCTTAATGTCAGTCTTCAATATCATAATCATCTTTGTGATTACTAATAGATTATGTATTGACCCGGTTTCTGCCTAGGGTTGTATGGAGGGCTTCTTTCTTTTCACCTTTTATCCTTACAATTCTTTTTCATTGTTCAACCCCTTCAGTGCTTATCGAGACTTTATGACTAGTACCTTGTTGGGTTTGTTCCAGCACTAGCTCCATCTCAGTCGCACTATTCTCTTATTCTCACTTTACTCCTTTTTTCAATCATACCTAGGACTTCTACTCTATCTAATGGAGTGTTCCTGGGTAGATCCCTCCGGTTCTGGTTGGATCATGTAAAGAATATACCTAACCTTAACCGCCTTATAACTCCTTGAGAAACAACAGTTGGTCGGTCTTTGGGTATTGCTATGAAGATCTATAAAACCATTTGATAAAAAATAATCAACGTGTCTGAGAAATCATTTGAGACACATTGAGTGTTTCCAGAGTTACCAAAAAGCTTGCCCTACACATATACACTATATTATGAAAGAGTTTTGCACATGCGAGGTTTGGGAACGCACTTATAGATTGAAGATAGTATCCGTTATTAATCCGTATTGATCACATTTTAATCACTATTCTCCCCCTCAAAAATTGCATATGTGTTTACAATTTTTGACAATTAGTGAATTAAAAACAAGTTAATGTCCGGAATTCACATGAGCCTAACTAAGTCTTAGGAGAACAAGAGTGCATGCAGAATGAATCATATTATTATACTCCCCCTCAATTATAGAATAGAGTGAAAACTTGGAGTGGGAGTTTGTTGAGCGCACAATTTTGAAAGAATTTGAAATTTTCTTTTTGAAAATATCTTGAAAAATTATGCTCAACGGGAAAATGATGTCAGATGTATCCTATTAATTATCATTTCCTTTGTGCTTCTCTTGAGCATTCAAAACTTTGAATGTTTATATGACATTGCTCAAGACCGAGAAGATATGAACTTCTCGTTGTGTAGGATAAATGGACATAAATAAACATTTTCCTTTCTTTGGAGACCGAGTCCTAAGCTGACATTTACTTAAAAGTCGTAGAGAAAAAGTGAAGGGATATGTTTTGAAAGCATTTAAAACTCTCGCTCGAACTTCATTTATTCACTTGTGTTAATACTAATCGACATTTCTAGGTGCGTAAATGTTATCGATTGTCGAGAGACATGTCGGAGAAGATTATTTTTGTATTTTTGAAATTTTCTGATTTTGTATTTTGCTTTTATAGGTTTTATATTTTTGTATTTTCTTTTTCTTGGTTTTATATTTTTGTATTTTCTTTTTCGAAAATATTTATAAATCAAAATAAAAAGAAAGATCAAAAATATTTACAGGTCGAAGTCTCTATCAGCAGTGATAGTTGTTGCTAGAGTTGAAGTAGATGAAGTTGAATCTCGTTGTTATTGACGCTTATCGGATGCATCAGCAGTAGTAACAGTGGAAGATTTTGAAACAACTTGATTTTCTCCATTTGAATAATATTAATTCGTCACGCTTTCGAACAAAAGACAGAATGACATTCTAACTCAATTCATTGACGTCATGACTATCATATCTACTGAAGTGAAAACAAGAAGATTTCTCTTCTTTTTAAGGTAAAGCGCACTGAAGGGTACACTCCCCTTTTATTTGAAGCTCGGGTTATGCACTGAAGTGTACATAAGCCATCGTTGAAAGCTCATCAAATGTCACATTCATTGTCTCCATGATGTTCTTTGTCCTTTGGTTTATACTCAGAAAGCAATGAAATTAGCAGAGTATCAAGCCAATTTTGACAACCTGTCATAGAGAAAGTTGAACTTGGAAGGCGTTTGTTGATAGGTTCCTGAGGGTTAGAAGTACAAGCATTATCACCTTTAAAGCAGTCAGATTGACACACAGATTCACTGGTTGCAATTATTTTTCTGTTAAGGTCAAAAATTCTTCCAGTTGGTGACCACCTAAGGCAAGATCTAGGTGTACTAGGCTTAGGTGAAGCAAGTCTTTCTTTGGACCTTACCTTTTTAGGTTTCCTGACTTTTGGCTTATGTTTCTTTTGATTTTCAACATTTGAAACATTAGAACTTTGGTTTTTCTTTGTGATTTTTATGCATTCTTTTTTTATCTTTTGTTTTATTTTTTATTTTTTTTTACATACTGAAGCAAACATTCATCAATGATTACGGTAGTAGACATTGCTTACATGTAGCACAAATAACCTCAGATTTTTCATTTCGAATTGCAAGCTTAATGTTATTACATTCAGATGACCTATGGTTCGGATAGTTAGAAGACTGTAAACTCCTATGGTTTTCTTCTATTTTCTCTAACTTATTCGAGAGGCAACTACTCTTAGACTTAAAAGGGACGTTATCACTCTTAGGATTGTTCTTAGGATGTGGTCTTCTGGTCCTAGTAGTGCTTTTAACGTCTTTAGGAGAGAAACCATTTGTTTTGGAATTTACATCGTTCTTAGTGATGACATGAGGTTGTGAAACAATGATCGGTTTTGTCCTAGCGCTTGCTTTTACATGTTTGTTAGGCACAAAGTTTTCTACCCTAGAAGCTTTAAAAGGATTAATCCTAAAGATTCCTGGGGAAATTACGTTATCATTTTTCACAACTTTTGATTCTGTGGGGGTGGGTACCGAATTTGAAGTGACTGGTTTTGACAAAGCATGTGACTCATCGATCTTGGGAATAGCCTTAGATTTAGGAATAGGAGTTACAGCATACAGTTTTGGTCTAGAAGAAGAAGGTGGTTTTCCCAAGATTGATTGCTTTGCAAACTTAGTATTCGTACTCGTTCCATGAGTGGTGCCCTTTTGTTCAGAAACCTTATCAAATAATGGGCTCTTAGCTTAGCATTTTCATAGACTGTGTCGTGTAATTTGTTTTGCCCCGGCAAAAAAATAAAAAAAAAAAAAACCCCAAAAAAAAAAAAAAAAAAAAAAAAAAAAAAAAAAAAAAGAGTCAATTATTGTTTTTGTTTGAGTTCGTGTCACAGAGATATAGTCAAACAGGTTCTTGTATGTGGTCTTAAGGTGAGCATTTTCTTTAGCATAATTCAAAACCTAAAACTCTAATTCCACGTTCTCATTCTCTAGTTTCTAAGACAAAGGATCAAGGGTGTTTGATACATATGGAGTATCCTCACTTTTACCCTTTTGATCTCCCAACTGAGCTTGCAACCGTTTTCGTTTTTTGTTTGCATGTCTATTAATCGCTTTATCGTACAAAATTTTGTCGTATTTGCATTCTTCGCATTTTTTGTACCAATCATTCCAAAGTTTAGCATATTCATTCTCCTTTTTAATGATACAATTTTCAAATCGTTCTTTCGTACGTTTAAGCTCAGTCTGGAGATCGAATGTTTCAACAACAGTAGGATTTTGCACATTAGACAGAATATCTTGACTGACAATGGCTCTCAAGAGATGCTCGATTTCAAATTCCAAAGACTTGTGCTTAGCAAGAGATTCATCAGCTTCATTTGCAAGAGATTTAAAGTCTCGAACAAATTTAGCTGCTTCTTTCAAAAATTATATTTCGAAATTTTGCACTCTAGCATCAACTTGGTTAACGATAGGGAAAATTTCATCTTTTATAATTTTTTGAATCTCTTGGTGAAGAGAAGACGACCAATTGTGTATATCTAAAGTCATTTTTTGTTTGACAACACGTTGAAGAGTCACAATGGTGATTTTTACCTCATTTAGAAATTTTCGTGCAACCCTTGGTGTAGTATCATCCGAAAACTCTTCATTTGGTATTGAAATTGATTTAGAAACATTGGCTGTTTTGGAAGTATTTGAAAAACACAACTCTTCACGTGACTTGGCCGTTTGAGAAACAAAAACCCCCGAAAGATGATTAATTTTTTCATAATTTGTCGGTTTCATTCCTTTGTTCAATTGTTTTATTTTTAAGCGACTCTCTTGAGCAAGTTGCAGTGTCTCCTCCGAATCATACATAGTAGGAGGATCATGCTTTTCGAATATAACTTTGCCATTATAAAAATTGTGTTGTTTCTGCTGAACTTGCTTGAGATAAAAAGGATTTTGATAACCCAAAGCCATTTTCTGTTTGGTGTGGTAAAACGAGTCTAGCTTAGGTGAAAGCATGTGCATCATTTGAATCGATTGACCTATTTTTTTCCAAAATATTATCCAATTCCTTTATTTTTTTCTCAAGTTAAATTTGTTTATCAAGAAGCTCGTCTCCGCGAATTTTGAAATCAGACTTCAACTTTTCTTTTCTTCTTGAAGAGAAAAAACAGTTTTCTTTTCTTTTGAAAGTTGGTTATTGTTCTTGATAAACAGACTTTTGATAACACCTTTCAAGTTTGTCATACTTTTCCTGATTGATTTCAAAACATTTTTCTTGATTTTTATATCTAGCAAGCTCAGAGGTCAAATCAGCGTTAGTTTCTCTCAACTTGCGATTGACTGAGTTGACTTTCTCAACTTAGATTGCTAAATTATTATATAATGAATCATATAAAACACGTGTTTCCTCAACATTTACAGGATGTTGTTCTACTGTTCCCCCACTTTGTTCCATACTAGAAATCGCATAAATGACATTACTATCATTCTATTGTACTTGGTGTGGTTCAGGAATGGGCTCGAGTAGTTTAGTATACTGCTCTTCTTGAGTAAACATATTGAATATATCATTATCATAAAAAAATTCAGAGAGATGTACCTCAGCTGATTCGTCTGAGTCATAGACGGGAGCTTTGTCAGACTGAGTACCAGATATTGATGCTTGCTGCAACTTATTCTCTAAAGTGCAGTTTGCATTTGCTCTCTCAGTTTCCTCACAAGAATCTGCAACAGCCATGAACTCACATTCCTCAAAATTGAGTTGGATCCTTGCTTCATCCTTTTGAGCAATCTATAGTTGTGTCTGAAGATAAGCAGCATCCCTTTTCCTTGGCTTTACTGTGTAGTTGCTGGCATAATGACCCTTACCTCTGCAGTTGTAACACGTTATCTGATTTTCATTAATCTCATTACTATTACCCTCAGCCCGTGCTGCTATAACATTTCCATTCCCATGCTAATTTGCAATCCCTAGAACAATAAGCCCATTTTGATTCCCAACATTATGAGTACCCTGATTCTAAACTGCATTCCGCCTAACCAAATGTCCTACATTCTACACTGCATTATCTTTAAACTGGTTCCCAACATTATCATCAACCATTAGCATATGTCTGTCTTGATCTATATTCATACCCGATTGAGCAAACTGACTGTTACATGGGTTTGATGAACTTCTTTGGTTGTTGTTTGTTGTAGTGGTGTTGTTTAGCTGAAATGCCTTAGACATGAGTTCAAGTGTCATGTATAATGCAATTGTAGGATTTGAGATGTCTTTAGGATTTTGCATTGGTTGTTGCATGTAGTTCATGTTGAATGAAGGTTGCAGGACAAAGTTGTTGTTGGGTTGTGGATGTTGTATGTAGGTAATATGTGATGATTGATCTGGGTGAAACAGTGTCTGAGTGTTTGCCATTAATGCCAAAGGATCATGTGTGTTTGCAAGTTGTTGTGCTCTAAAAGCATTGAAGTCCTTGTTTGATATCGACATCGCAAATGTGATTAGTAAATGATAATCAAGTATCTTAAGTTGGTAAAGTTATTGTTTTTATTGATTGACACTAATAAACGTTTCACATCGAGGGATTTTACAAATCTATGATATTAAAAAACCGACGAATAAATAAATGGAAATCCTTTTGTGTGGACTTTACAAATATCTAAGAAGAAACCGTGAAACAATAATTATTGATGTTGAATCGTTGTTGAAATTGATGTACATGAGGCATTGACTAATGCTTTTGAGCTAAAATACTATCGGAGCACCAACAATTCTAATTTTGGGAGGACAAAACGGATAAATTATAAGAACCAAGACTAATGGAGCAAAACAATTGCAACAAGAAGGGTTAATCAAATCAAGTAAGGAACGAGAGAAGAACATTGGCTTATAATGCCAAGGGACTGCATGTGACATTTTTGAAAACTTGATAATTAATAAAAATTTCCCTTGTCCTTTTAATATTCTTCTTCGTTTGAAATTTTTGCAATTAGGTTATGTTTTTGTTTTTACATTCCTTGACGAGTCGTACGTTTTATCTTCGTTTGAGAAGTAAATTACCCCACGTTGATCGAATAAAGATGATCACGAACACGATGGTAATAAAAGTTAAAACGTCCTGAAGTGTGCACTGGTCCATCGAACTCGAAAAAATCCAAAAGTGCTTTAAAACGTGATATAATGGCATAACTGTGCGAGTTTTATTTCTTGCTAGTTTCGTTGCCACAGTGAAAATTGCTAGTTCTGGATGTGCCAACACAAAAAAATTGCTAGTTTCTGTTGCCAGAAACAACCATACAACCAAATTTGCTATTTTGCGTAATTCCACAAACAATCAAAATTGTATGAACAAGTGTTCGGTTGCCACACAAAATTGCTTAGTTCGGTTGCCAAACAAAATTGCTAGTTCGGTTGATGAAGAAGTTGATAATCCGGTGTCCTTCACAAAATTGTACAATCGTCCTTGCGTTTGCCTTCTATGGAAACCAACAAAAACGAGTCGTCCTTGATTCCTTAAAACTTGGATCTTGGTTCCCTTGACTTGAATGTGAGGACCACAAGGTGAAAACAAAGCCAACCACAATAACCTTTTGACTAAGCTTTAAGAATAAGTTTCTACAAAAATCTATCAAATAAACTTAGACAGTTTTAGTGTATAAACGATAAGGCTTTTTAGGACAAAATAAGCAAAAACTCAAAAATACTTTAAATAAGCTACGTTTTATAAGCTTGAAAGTAAGGTACGAAAAGCTGTTAAACCCACGAAATAAGCTACTAAAACTATACTACTAATAGGCTATAATGGTTTTAGAACAAGAAGGTTACAATCTTTTTGATAAATAAGCTCTTATCCAACTAAGCCGAACCAGTTTTTAATATCAAATAGAAACAAAAGAAGAAGAAAAACGAAAGAAGAAGAAAACTCCAAAACAGTTTTTGATGACGTTGAAGAAACAAAAACGAACAACTTATGTCACAATGGCCCAAAGTCACAATAACACAAACTGTTTTGATAAACATAAAAGTCACAAGTAACAATTATGTCATGATGGCACAAAAAAACACACAAAAAGAACAACTTGCCGAGAGTTTCAGAAAGAAATAAGCAAAAAAAATAAACTGAAGTTAATAAGATAAGCTCGAATAAGCTCACAAAATCTACCACAACGAGACCACTAAACCCAACCTTGGCTCTTGATACCACATGTAGCGTAAATCAAAACACCTTATTTGGGAGGTCGGGGATGATCAAAATACATGAGATGAAACATGGTTGTAGTGAGAGAAAGTTTGAGAGAGGTTGGAGAAAACTTGTGAGATATTAGATTAAGAAAAGAAAGATGAGAAATATAAATGTTCACCAACCACCCCTCATGGAGAGCCATAAGGGGTATTTATACTAAAATAACCACATATCAGTCACCCTTTCAACCAAAACCTCTCAGTTCTTCACAGCACAAACCTAAACTAAGACCTACCAAAGACTTTGAAGCCAAATACAACAAAGTCAAGGCTAAACTGGCTCTCCTAAGTTCAAGCTCTTCAGCCTCTAAAGCCTCTATGGTAAAGAACAAAGGTCTTATCGCTGAAGCCTATGAATGGGATGAAGAAGAAGTGTCATCAGATGACAATGAGATGGTGGAAGTAAAAGTACTCATGGCACTAGCTGAAGAAAATGATGCTGTCAGCAAAGAAGGTTCCAAAAATGGTGAATGGGTAAAGATCTCTATGAGAAAGGTATACACTCTTCTTGAAATGGAAGATAATGATGATAGAAAAGTCTGTCTAGATTACTTGTGTATTGATCTTAACTATGTTGAAGAACAAAGAAGTAACCTTCTGTCAAAACATAGAAATCTTGTTCATGAACTGAATGCATGCAAAGAACAGCTTTTAGTATTAAAACAAACAAAACTTGATTTTCTTACCATGCAACATGTAAACACTAAAATTCTCAAAGAGAATCAAAACTTAAGAACTAAACTAAAAGAGCTAAAAGCAATAATTGAAACATGGCTTAACAGTTCTAACAAAGTAAATCAGTGTATCAGTGAACAAGTTCACTCTCAAAAGAAGAGAATTCTAGGAGTTGATCAACTCACTGAAGATTCCTCTAGTTTAGGTCTAAAAGACCTAGTCTTTGTAAAATCTTCAGGTAATGACACAAAAGTGACCATACCTGGTGTTGAAAGACCCTGGTTGTCCGAAGCTGAAGATTTTATTCTGCCAAATCATGATACTGGTAGGATACTCCCATTTGAGTCACAAAGAAACACAACAGATCCTTCAGTTGCTGTCACTGACTCTTCAGCAACTGTATTTAGCAGATGAATCTTCAGTCTGTAGCACCCCTCTCCTCCACTGAAGAAGTTAGATGGTGCTGAACCTATTTCTGGACCAAAGACTATCAAATTAATTTTGAGGTCAAAATCCACATTCAAAGTTGAAGCTTTAAAAAGTGTCATAATAAATGAACCATCCTCAGCTCCTGCTAGAGGCAACAAAAGTTCTTCAGCTTCTAAAACTAATTCAGCTCCTGCTGGTAAGTTAAAGGATGTGAAAATTAAAGATGATCCTCCCTTAGCTATTGTAATGAAAGAACTAAATAACTTAAAATTACAATTTAGCAAGAACCAGTCATCTCACTCCAGAAATGATCAATCACAACACACACCTCAAAACAAATACAAAACACAATTCAAAAGGAGTTATGAGCTGTGTGGCCTAAACAATCATCTAACTGAAAATTGTTATAAGGTTCTGTTTTGCAAAAAAGTATGAGAGAACTGATCATAGAACTTGTGATCATGCTGAATACATTTCTACCATGAACATGTGTCAGCATCTCAAAAGTCTGGGTAGAATGTCTTCAAGACCTAACATCCCAAGACCATCAAAATGCTTCTTTCCACCTTGCATTCACTGTGGTGGTATAGATCATTTATCCAATGAATGTTTATACTATCCCATATGTAAGTTGTTGGAGTATGCTCGTGTCATAATAAATAAGTATATGACTAGACACATGTGAGCCTATGGGGTCACACACATATACACTAAGGTACCATTTTATATATCGTGTTTATTGTATTTACGATATATAAATAACCTACGTAACTCAAGATCAATATTGGGCTTCTAATAAATAAGTAGTGTATTATATTTATTGGACTTGAGGAGGAAAAGAAAGATAAGATCAATTTTTTTATGGTAAATAAGTATGAGATATTCTCTCATTAATTTGATTACCAATTTACTATATATCTCTCCTCTTTTCTCTCTATAAAAACACGACACACAAACATACACAAACATGTGTTTTTGTTTTTCTTGATCCAACTTTTGTATCTTGTTCATTCAAAAGTATTTTACAAGGCTACGAGGTTAAGACTAGTATCTATATGGTATACAAGGAAGTGTAGTGTGGATACATCATAGAGGTGATCTCCATTGATCACTTGGTTTCATTGGAAGTGTTATGTTACGGTGAAGGTCACCATTTGATTCTACCGATCACGCTACAAAGGTACTACTTTTCTTGTTTTAACTTTGATTGATCATGATGTCTTTAATTGGCTCCTAGATAGTGCATGTTTCTGCTAGTGTTTAAATGTTGATATATGATAATCTTTTAATTCAGCACCTATAGTGGTATCAGAGCCATCATATGATGTCATATGATCATCTTGTATGCGTAAAAATGGCAAAAAAAATGTATGTTTTTTATGGATTCAAAAGGAAGATTTTAAAATAGCCCCCAGGGCCTATTTTTTGAAAATAATTCAACCCACATAGGGTCTTATGATCTGGTATTTTTGATCCCATAGTCATTTGTTATGCATACTTTAATTGGTTTTGTTATCGGGTATGTGTAAAAGGGCCTAAATCGTGCGTTTTAGAACGATTTTTGAATCTGTTTTTAAATCAGCCCCTTGGGCATTAATTTCTAAATTAATATGGTTGTTATAAGGTCTTTAATATAGTACTAAGTGATACTTAAGCCATTGGTTACACGTACCAATCGGAGTTTTAATTCTAGTTAATTTATTTATTTGATTCGTTGGCTAAACAAATTATTTCTTGTTATTCATTTTGTTTCCATGGAAAATACATGCATGTTTGACCATGGACTTAGCCAAAACCTTGTTAATACATGTTATTATGGTATTATTATGTTGTGTATGCGAAGTCGATGAAAACCATGACCACTTGTGACTTGTTTCACTTGATATTGCATTTAATTTTAGTTTTGGGTTTTGCCATTGTTTTGGCTTCTTTTTGTATGGTTTAAATTTTCATTATAGCCATTGTTTGGGCATTTTAAAGTAGTTAGATAATAGGATAAATGTATTCAATTATCAAATTATTGTAACCGTTGTTTGGATTCGAATGACGTAAGAGTTAAAGACATAAAGTCAAATTCGGAGCTGCTAGAGTGGCTTTCACTAAAAATGGATTTCCCAGAGTTCTATAAAGAGTTAGAAGCTAAATTGTTTGGAGCAGGTGCAAAACTCATGGGGATATAACTTCTTCAACTGGAGCTCAGATTGAGAAAGAATCCTTCTAGGAGTTTCAGTCCCGTCAAGTCAGCTGAAATTTTATGGCAATTTTGGACATCATATTCATTAAGGGCTTCACTTGCTCAAGATGGTTCTTGGAGCAAGTGGGAGCCCTCCTTTTGGTTGTGTGGTTAACCCTTAGTTGACTTCTTGGTTCTTATGATGGCTCACGAGACCAAGCATAGATTTTTCATTGGTTGAGGCTTTGCATACTTATGGTTGTGTTTGTTTTGTTTGCTTTTATATATGCTTGGAATGTATATAACTTGCAAATATTTTTATAAAACTAAAAATAATACACAAACCAATTTTAGAAACTAAATCTTTGATTTAGTTTAAAGTTTAAATATGATTTGAAACTAAACACTTGTTTTTATATAAATAACACTAAATAAATGTTATGATTATTATTTAATTTATGTATTGCTCAAACTAATATTTATTCCACCTAGGTTATATATATTAGTCATGAAAATGAACAACTTGACGCACATAAAAACAAGTATTAGACTTAAGTTAAAAATAGTTTTTTTAACTTGTGCCACGAAGGATGAATGCATGCTTCCTAGTACACATTTTTTTGATCATGTATTTATCAAAAATAATACCCGTCAAATTTAAGTCATGCCGTCTAATTGGTTGAGATCACCTGCAATTACTTTTTGCTCTGTGATAACAGTTAATTATACAAATATATATATATATACTAAAGTATCAAATAATAATAAGAGTAAGGGTGGAAAGGTTTTTAAGAAGGAAGATTACTTTTAACCAAAATAAAATTCAAAATCTTCCCGAGTCGTATCCCGACGAGGCGTGAATTCAGAATCGTGAGTAAGTTCGTGATCGCGTGATTGAATGATTCAGTGATTTTTTTGGGTTCTATTTCTACAATTAAAATGCAATAACAAATAAAGGCAAGTTAAAAACGAAAGCAATTAAAGATTTAAACTAAAAACGATAACGGGAATCAAAACCAGAGCTTTAAAAACCTAAATTATCAAATTTTAACCCTACGAATGCAAATTTAATTTTTAACAGTCCTAAATGATTAAAAATAATTTTAGAAAAAAGAATTATATTTTTTTGACTTTTATTTAATTTACTATGAATTAAAAACAGTTTTAATTAAAAAAAATAATTAATAATACTAAACTAATTTTCAAAATTTTGAAAAAATTACAAAAATTACATTAAGCTATTCTAATCATGGGAAAAATAAAATGGATCAAACAGCTTATTGGAATAAGCTGTAAATAAGCTAAATAAGACTGTAGACTTTAAATGGCAAAAAAGAGTTAAGTATTAAATGTTACAAACTCTAAACGAAAAAGACCCATTTTGAGGTCGTTTACTGTAACTTGTACTTTATACGATGAAGTGGCACCCCAAAGTGGTATTCCGCTGCGTTGTGATTTTATAGGGGTGTTACAGATTGGTATCAGAGCACTCGTTATTTGAAAAAGCTTTTTTATACTAGAACAAGCACTTTTTGTAAAACAACTTTTTCTGAAAGCTTAAAATAAGCTAGAAATAAGCTTTAAAAGGTGACAGATTACTTAGAAAGCTTAAAAGGCTTTAAGCTTTAACTGATTTGGCTACTAAGCTTGAATAAGCTCAAACTAAGGCCAATTAAGCTACAAGCACTTTAAACCTGACCTAATAAGCAGTCCTAAACACTAAATAAGCAAATCCATTAAGCCATAAGCTCAGAAATCAGATAAGCAGTTTGGCTAAAAAGCTATCAAAACAGCCTAAGAAGCACTTTTAAGGTACTTTTTAAGCTAGTAATTCATAAGCTAATGTCTAAAAACCTAAAAACAGTTTAAGAATGTCTTCTAAAGAATACATAGAGACTGCAAATAAGAAATTTGAACAAGAAATAAGCTAGGAAAATGAAAATCAAAAGAGACAGTTTTAGTATCTAAACTTGGATAGCTTAAAACTGATTTGGCTTTTAGGACTAAATAAGCAACTAGAAATCAAATAAGCTTAAAACAGACTACCCTTTACCTAATAAGCTTAAATAACTTAAAAATAAGCAAATCTAAACAGCTGAACTCAACCAAAAAGCATTTTGACAATAGACTTTAAAAAAAAAAAAAAACTAAAACCACTACTTTTACACTAAGAAAGTTTAACCAAAAAGCACTTATGAAAAGCTATTAACCAAAAACAGATTTAGATTACAGATCAAAGAACAAATAAAAGCTAAAACTAAGCTAACAAGTTAATGATATAAGCTAGAAAAGGCTTAATGAAAATGACAGTTTGGACTAAAACTTATGTTTTCTAGGTTTTTTTTTCAAGTTTTTATAAAAGGCTATGACAGCTTATGCAAACCTAAAATAAGCTATCTAAATGATGTTTAAACTACAAAATAAGCCGAAACAGATTAAGCTTATACTACAAAGAACTTGTGCACTAATTTTCAGAAACTAAATCTTACTTTAAATACCATAAAAATAAGATTTTAAACTTGTTTTAACTTTGCAAACTGAGACTTATTGAAAATTTGACAGATTTGAAGTAAAACTTGAGACACCATTCAACACTTTATACACAAAAACTTTCTACTGCATTTTGAGACCAAATAGAAGCACAATTTATCACAACTCAAAATGCCAAAAATCTAAGGTCTACAGCTATTACTATCTCTAAATCGGTGATTTATGACACGGATCATTACATTCAATCAAAAACTATCAAAAACATATTTAGCTTAATACAAACTTTAAAACTTGATCTTATAACCTTCAAATTGATGATCAAACTTGATCAAAAGATTTTTAAGCCTTCTAGCAGTTCTAACTTAGGTTCGAACTACCAGTGCACAAAAACCCCTTAAGAAAGCTCAATTCATTTTTTAGCTTATATAGAACTAGATGTTAAGCTTATATTCAGATAACAAATAATGACAAGTTTTTAATAGGTTAATAAAACAAATTTTAAACTATCAAATAACACCTTTCAATAAGCTATAAGCTAATGCTATATTTTTGGTTTTTATGACAGATTTATATGAAAACTTTAACTAATGATATCAAAACTACAAATAAGCATTAACTAACATCTAAAGAAAATAAAAGGCAGATATAAGCAGAGTTAAACAGTAAATAAGCACTAAATAAGCAATAAACAGTTTTAAGCTAAAACTTGAACATAGAGAACTTACAAAAGCTCTTGCTCAAAACATGGCAAACATGCTCAAAAGAGCTTTGTCTACAAGCTCTAGCTTGTCAAAGACAAGCTAGTAAAAAAAACATAAGCCCATCCCTTTTTGGCTTATCATCCATAAGAGTTTTTGAGTGAGTTTTGGTGAAGGCTAAATGGAACTCTTAAACAGTTTAGCTAATAAGCTAAACTATTTAAAGAAGCAGCTTGTTAGTTAATGAGAGAGCTTATATGAAGCTTATCAAACAGTTTTCAAAACAACATAACAGTAACTTAATGACACAATTTTTGAACATAAAATCAAACTTTCGTTAAACTTGGAAAATAAGTATAATACTTGAAAAGAAAAGTTACAATAAGTACTAATATAAGCTAAAAAATGCAAGGTAAATAGATAGTCCTAACACTGCCTTAAGGGCACTATTTATAGATGAATGAAGAGGTATTGGGTCTTGGCCTTGGGCTTCTTATATGAGAAGGATTGAGAGTGCTCCCCAAGTCTTTGAATCTTGGCCCTTGATCTTCTCTTGTATTTCTTTAAGCATCATCACAGCCCTTGATTAAGTATCCAAGTCCCATCCACCAATGATATTTCATGGGATTGCCAATGTGGCATTGGCACCTTGTGGAGTGGGGTTGAGTTGTGAGAGTGATAGGTTTGTCTGTTGGAGCAAGGGTCGAGGTGAGAGTGATGGGTGAATAGTGATTTAGGCGGGAAATGGGTGTGTTTGTTTTGGGGATAACGGGTTAATGGGGTTAATGGTAAAAGGGTAATGGGGTTAAGGATAGGGACTAACGGTGTAACGAATAGGGACTAACTGTGTTAGTCCATAAGGACTAACGATGCAAAGGTTTAAAAGGGTGTATGGGTTATGTATTAATGGGCTTGGTTTGGGCCGGTTATGTGTGGTTTTGGATTTAAAAGGATTTAGGCTTATTATATGGGCTTTGATTTAATAAATAAGGTTTATGGATAAAGCTTTATGGGCTGACCCAGCCCATTAACTTGGGTGCGGGTTGGCCCATTTAAGATTTCTTCGGTTTTGGCTTTGACTTTGACTTGTTGACTTTTTGACTTTGACTTGACTTTGACTTTTCACGCTCTTTCCATTCCCGTGCTCGGTTTTGTCAGTTTTGGCTTTGCTTTTGTCCTTTAGTGAATATCCGTTACCTACATAACACAAATAGCAAAACACACATATATTTGGCATTTTATGTCCGTTTTTGATCATTTAGGCTCGTTTTTATAGGTAAAAGGTATGTGTAATTAAACACATACCAAAATCCCCCATACTAAACTATTGTCGTGTCCTCACGCAATGCTATAAGTAAACACTTAGAAAACCAAGAATCTCAATCCCCCTCGACTAATTACCTCGAAAAGTAGCGAAGTGTTCATCAAGGGGAATAAAAGAATCATTAGCTTTGAAAAGCCCCGTTTTGACCATTTTTATAAATCTAAACTAACTACTACACATATTTTTTATATTTTTCCTTTTTCTTTTTCTGACTAGAATGTTTAGACTTTTGTTATTTCATAACCTTTATGGTCATAGAATAAGAAGCACTTCAATCCTAAAGTGCCCAAAAAGGATAAATTCATCGTTCTCGACTTTTCACTTGTCCCAATTCAAGCTTAAAAATGAAATCACCGTTAAATATAAGTTAAGATGCTAACACTACTCATACTTGTAACTTGTAAACTTTTCACTTCCGACAATTATTATATCTTAGTG
>BQNB010100222.1:4780-24749 GCA_026074375.1 Tanacetum coccineum | reverse complement strand
CAAAAGATTTACACTTTGAGAGTTTTTCATCATCACTAAAAGCTCCCCCTTGACATGTGCATCGTAATCGTAGTACATGCTAGGTGTGGAGTGCATTGAGTCCATTTTATCTGATCACTTCTGTCAATATACATTAAGTCCTGGTTAATCACATTTTCTCCCCTTATCCAAAATGTTAATCCCTTGATATTTTGGATATCAATTGATTAACCGTTCGGGGACAAAATGAGATATGCTAGCAGATTGGACTTTTGAGGGATTATAAGATGATGCTGAGTACAATTATTTGAAAATTTTGAATTTACTAAGAAATTCTTGAAAATTTTGTACTTAAGCACATCTTATTTTTCACCAAAAAAATCTACACTAATAATGAACATATTCACAAGATAAATGTATTTACGAGGATTGACCTTTTTAAGATGAGAACAACATATGATAGATCATATGGTCCTTTGTAGTAGCCGTAGGTCACCCCCGTATGGTCGTCCACCGACAAATCTCTCCAAACTCCTCATTATCCTCCTTGTCTTTAGCCTTTTGTCAATCGCCTGAATCATAGCTCTTGCATTTGCCTTGTCACGTTGGCTCCAAAAAGTCTGTGGCAGATACGCCATTCTAATTCCCTTGAGGCGATCATTTAGAGCAGTCCGAACATCATCTAGAGTACCATCGCTGAACTTGTGTAGTTCGTCAATGCGCATCAATCTGTTCTTCTTGTCTTTGTTCTCGTAGATGAATCCTCTTGGATCAGAGTATGGTGTATAAGCGTCTTGTCTTCTCAGATTGGATCTGTACGTGTCAGGTTTTGTGAGGTTGAGTTTCTTCTGATAGCTTTCAACACCCAGTTGAAGATCTTCCACACGCCTCTGGATGACAACGCTTCTTGTAAACATTCTTAAGGAGACATTAAATGCAATACGTTCTTCAACGTTGAGATTTGTCACTTTTCCATGTATGAGAAGAAGCAGCATGCCTTCAATGTCTTGGATCCGAAGTCTATGGAAGTCGCCTTCTTTGAACTTGTAAAGTATGTCGTCATCCCTTCGTACAGTAATCCAGTCAAGATGCTTGTAGTTTTGCCATTCGACTATTTCTACCTTTGTAACAGCAATAATTCTTCTTTTTGAGTAGACGTCACAAGCTGATTCCCTTGTGGTCGCAAATGCATATAACTGTCTTCGCTTTTTGCCCCAATGTGAGATTCCTCAGAGAGCAAATTTGTCGTAGTTGACTATCATTTGACTCCACATTGAGTTGGGCACTAAGTCTTTTATCCATTTAATATGCCCGTAATCTGCAGCCGTGGTTTTCGTAACTGAAGTAGAGTACTTGCGGCTTGACTTACCACCACGTAAGTACTCAAGGTTGTTATTGATGAAGTGATGAAACGGTATAACATAACGACCTTGAGAATTTGGAACCAACGGTAGTGGCTTTCGCAGATCATGAGGATATTGGCGGCCTTCGGGGTTGATCCAGTCCAATTTTTCTGTTGTGGCTTTGTAGACTTCTTCACAAAAGTATTCAAGTTCAGTCAAGCTCTTGCATGTTCCTTTCATCAGCTCAAATGTTGGACCTGCTAACAATTCAGGTGTTAGTGTTTTAACATTTAGCCGGTTCATCACAAAAGCGGAGAAGTCAAATGTAGTGTCTGTTAGCTCATCGAATGACTCTCGAGGGTCTTGTCTTCTTGCCAGATTGCTTAGCCAAGGTTGGACAGATTCATGAACGGCAGGTACAGACTTGTTCCATGCATGATCAGGAGAAGGTAGTCGTTTAGGTTGTTGAAACTAGTCAGGAAGATGATGGACCTCTTCTTCTCCTTGTTCATCATGGACACCTGTTTCAAACTCCTGGTGTGCAGGTGCTTCAAAGACGTCTATAGTTTGCATAGTTTCCTCTACCAGAGTAGATTGGCTATCAGATTGCTTGTGAGTCTTAGAACCTATAGTAGTCTTTCCTACTGTCGTGGTTGTCGTTTCTCTTGGAGCACTGGTAGATTCAGGTTCTTTTCCTGACCTTCTTCTTTTGGACCCCCGGTCTGTTCCAGCGGAGGGTTCTTGATCATCATCTGCTCCGTCTCGAGGTCTTTTTATTGTGACCGTATCGCCATAAGTATCTAGCAGAATTTTGTCGGCTTCATACGCATCAACTAATGCCTTGTAGAGCTGCCTTTGAATGTCTGACCTGTTGATAGAGTTGTTAGCTTCCATCTTGTCAATTAAGATCTTTTTCAGCTCTAGTTCTGAAAGATTTGCAGCTACAGCATGAGATGTGTTGGCTTCCTTTGATGATCGCACCAGAACCTCAGACTCGAGTTGATCGGTTACTAACTTCTCGATTTTTGGAGTAATTTTGGAGACTTCCTTTTTGACTTGTTCCTTGATAATTTTCTTCATTCCGTCATCAATTGAATCAAGGAATTGTTGATTTGCAGTAGAAGACTCTTCTCGAATTCTGTCATACTTCAATTGGACTGCAACGTCCACTGCTTCCTGCATTTTATTTGCTAGATATTGATCAACAGTGCCAGGAATGGAGGAGAGCGCTTCAGCATATTGATTTGTTTGTCTGAGTTCCGAGAAGTTGTCTTCTAACGCTTTTAGTCTATAATCAAAGCCAAACAACGAGGCAAAGTTAGGAAGATTTTGTAGCAAGGAGCTTGTAGTAGTAGCCGGTGTCAGAATTGGTGGTTGTTGAGTTTGAATGACGAGAGGATACGGTGTTGGAGGGCGATTGGTTTGTGCAGTGAAGGATGGCTCCATTATGGTTGTTGTAGGAGTATCAATTAGAGAGGTGGCTTCAGTATGTTGTCCAAAAATATCATCAACACCGGTATCGTGGTTTGGATTCAGCATGTTGGAGACGAAGCCAGATGATACAGACAAGCTCTGTTGTTGACCATCAGGATTAACCGGAGTTAGGATCACATGAGTGTCTTCAATTTCCTGGGTTGCTTAAACCTGGGGTAATATAACATCTGTCATGACATCATCTCTTTCATCAAGATCGGTATTGGTATCTTCGACTGCCTCATTTCCTTGATCTTCTTCATATGTAGCATCTTCATCCGACTTTGCACCTTCAACATTCGCTCCTTCATCTTCATTGTCACTATCTTCGTCATCTGATGATGAAATATGAGAGGGTGTGTGAATTGTAGGATCGAAAGAATCATCTTCATCAGTTTCCTCTTCATGAATTATGTCATCATCATGAGTTGTGAGCTTTGGATGGACAAAATCATCACCATCATCTTCTGATTCAGTCTGTTCTTCATCATCATCATCTTGAACTTTCTCATCATCGTCATGGTCATCATCATCTTCATCATCCTGAGTAGTCTCATTAACGTCATTTTTATCTGCATCTTCATCATCTTGAGCTTGCTCATCATCTTGATCATCGTCACTTGATTTCCAAGAGATATCATCCTCTGAGTCATAATCAGGTGCATCGGGAACCCCTGGTGTAACACCAGTTCCTTCATCTGCACCAGAACCACTGGCATGAGAGCTGTGAGTTTCTTGACGGCTTCTTTTTGTGATTATTTTGAGTTGCTCAGCCTCTGTCAAATCCCATCAGAGATAGTCTCCTACTCTGTAGTCTTCTGTTTCCTTTTTAAACTTCTTTTCTTTCACTATCTTTGGGGACTGTGGAGGCTTAAGCTTAGTGATTTGTATCTGTAATCACTTTCTTTTACTTCCTTTTTTCTTTTGGAGGAATCATTCCGGAAGCAATAGCATGTAATTCTTTGTATGATTCAGAGGATGCGGATGTCCCGTTTGTTTAACTCTGTTGGGAAGTTTAGCACAACGTACAAGGTAGTCCATTGTAGTGTCTTCATTACTTGTAGATGACATTGATTGTTTGTGAACATTGGGTCATCTTGGCATAGTGCCAAGTGACTTGTTTCTTCGAGTGAATTAAGGGGTCTTTCTCATGACAAAGTTGACGATATCTTGGTGAATCGAGGAATAGTACATCGCATGCCCCTTATTCGTATTTTTTATTATTAATCTGGAAATGAAGTCCTCCCACAGAAGATATGCATAATCAACAGTCTTCTTATTGTATTTACCCCACAAGACTTTGAGTTTGAGAGACGAAGAATGTCATAGGATGGTTTACCACTGAGAATTTGTTGATGATAGCAGAAAATGGATCTCCAGGTTGATGCAGTTTATTGACATTACTCGTCAAGTGATCTTCCTTATTATCTCCAGAAAGGACCTAGGACTAGCTAGAAAGGGCGAGAATCTCTTTCTCTAGAGATGGTTCTTCAAACTTCTGATTACCGCTTTAGGGCAATTTGAAGAATGTATCTGAATGATCAAGGAACGATAATGTGCTTCTTGTTTTTCATCTTAAATACTGACACGATCGATTATGAAATTAAGCCAGAAGCCAGAATTCTTGCTTATAGATATCTGGAGCATCAGCTAGTTACTTTGGAATGCCTTTGTAGAAAGGATGTGAGCTTTAACATTGTATACCACTTAATAGAGTTGCTTTCTTTGATGTAACTACGAGCTTAAGCATAGAAAAAGATTACATTTACCATATCTTTAGTCGGTCAGCAGGAGCCACCAATTGATTCATCCAAGCAATATGATCTGCTATTGAGATTTCCATGAGTATGTTTAAGAAATGAGTTCGATACATTTTATAAGAAGACACAATCATTCTCATTGAGAACCTTTTTGGATTTTAGGCAATTTGAAGAACAATCTACTTAGATAGACTAATAGCGTATAAGACAAAAGGCACCTTATCCTATCAACTAAGTTGAGGTAGTTAACCTTGGTTTTGTCAAGCTTTTATTGCCTATTTTAAACTAAGATATTTGATTTATTTAATCTTAGTTAAAAAAAATCTGATCTTAAGTGTGTTATGTCAAAAAAAACTTGGTTAAGTGTTGATAACTTCACTCGTTCGGTCCTCAAAGAAACACCATGATCGGTTGCCACTAAATGCCACTCGTTTGGTCCATTTAACAAGCACTCGTTCGGTCCATCTAAACAAGCACTCGTTCGGTTCATAAAATCACACAGTCGTTCGGTCCTCACTAACTTTCTTTCGTTCGGTCCTTACAAGGATTTACTCGTTTGGTCCTTATTATGAGTTGCTCGTTCGGTCCTTACTAACAGTTGCTCGTTCGGTCCTCACTTTCTGTCTCTCGTTCGGTCCATATTGTAAATCACTCGATCGGTCCTCACTTTTAGTCACTCGTTCGGTCCATGTTCTAAATCACTCGATCGGTCCTCACTTTTAGTCACTCGTTCGGTCCATGTTCTAAATCACTCGATCGGTCCTCACTTTTAGTCACTCGTTCGGTCCTATGTTAGATGACACTCGTTCGGTCCATATTATAAATCACTCGTTCGGCCCTCATGTTTTAGACACTCGTTCGGTCCGTAGTATAAATCACTCGTTCGGCCCTCACATTTAGACACTCGTTCGATTCACAACAAGTTACTAGATCGGTCCATATGGTTTATACTCGTTCGATTTAAGTTTGTGCTAGATCGACTTTCACATTTAACTCTAATCTAGCATTTCCATTGAACCATGATATAACAATCTCACACACAAACATATAATATTTATGCACATATCTATTCAATCGAGCATAACACCAAACACGAACAGGATTAAATCACAACAAATAACAAAACATGACTATCCTATACATATATCATACCTAATACAACAAAAGCCCTCTATCAATTTAAGGATTTAACCACAGTTCGATCTAATGCGGTGAAATCGTTTAATTCCTTTAGGATTCGAGTTGATTAGGTGAAGAAAATCAAGATTTCAGTTATACCTTCGAGATGAAACGGAGTGAGTCAGCTGATTGAAGTGATTCCACAGTGAGAAAAGTGTTCAGTGGTGTGTGTTGGGTGTGTTTTGAGTGTGTTGTTTGTGTATGTGAACTGTATAGGGGAGGGTGGGGGGTGGTAATGTTAAAAAACATATTCTTATCTTTGACATATTTGGCCCTTTCTTAATACTCTTATAAATTTGCAATTAGGTTTTATAAGGTAATATTTAAGATAAACAATAGCACACATGGTCCTCACATGTTTTATTCTCTTATAACTATCAGACATATTTTAGCAAACTACACCATGTCGGCATATAAACTCGTAAACATATAGCGGGCAAACGTGTTAAATCTAATTAACTTTCTATCATGAGATATTACGTTATCGTGTGAAAATCGTTTTTCCCTTTGACAGCTCATTTGGGATCATGGACAAAAGAATTTGACATTCTCTCCCCTCAACAATGACCCGGTTTTCTATTTAATGAGCTGTAGACATTGTTGAGAAGTCAAATGTATTTTGAAAAAATTATTTTCAGATGATGGAATGATTTTTGTTATGTGACAAAACTACAAACACCAAGATAAATAAGATTTCTCTTTATTTATTCCACATAGATGCAATTGAAACGTTCACTTATGGATATAGGAAGCACGAGTTGTGATGCAAAGTAATCACAAGGCCTTTGCATGGTCATAAGTAGACATGCTCCGCAAAATAAAATTCCCGTTAAGAGGTCAAGTTTTCTGTTTGAAATACTCGCCTTTAAAGTTGTGTCAGGGTTTGCGATCTGAAATTAATAGCAAGCCTTATGGCTCATGTTTTTGAAAAAATTTGAACTTTTGCACGACTTCTATTTATGTCCACGTTCGTCTTTATTGAAAGAACATTTCTGGACGTATATAGTAGCGTTTGCAAAAGAATTGCCATTGAAAAACTTTTTTTGTATTTTTACTCTTTTTTTAATTTTATATTTTGTTTTTATAAAGGTTTTATAAATGAAAATCTTTTTGTTTTTCTGATTATATATTTTTTTTTTTCTCTTTTGTTTTCTAAAATTTTTTAAAAAATAATAAAATAAAAATTTTTTTTGTTGTTTTTCTGATTTTAAGTATTTACTTAAGTATAAGGATATTTGAACTAGGTACCACTACTATTCATCAACTTCATCGGCAATTGTCTCAGCGTATCCATGTAAATCTCCGCATTCCAGTTTGTTGATAAGAAATTCAAATTCACTTTCTCGGGCCAAGTGCTTTTGTGAAGATGTTCCACCAATTGATATTCCGTATTGGCAAACTGTATAGTTCGATCACACCATTCTCAACCATGCTCCTTGATGAAGTTGAAACCGTTTTTTGGATGGGGTTTTTTTTTTTTCGAGTGTTATATATATGCTGGGATCTGAATGTGAACGTTGTTGAAACATAAGGCAAAATAGCGCTTGTTATCACATGTACATTGGTGAATTTTATTGCAATCCACATGCCATAAGTCGGTAAGTTGTGATCTCAAATCCAAAGGACTTGGAGCCTATAACAAACGGACAAAAGCAATATTTCAGCTTCCGTAATCGCAGCGCTTTTCTGCCTTTTAGTCGACCATGCTTACAAGTCTATCACCTAAAAGTTATATTAATGCCAGATGTAATTCGGCGTGTATTCTTGACAACCAGCATGATCCGAATCTGCAAATGCTGTTAGTGCATAAAGGAAAGAATCCTTCGGATACCTAAAGACCCGATGTAACGGTTCCTTTTAGATACGGAAGATCCTTTTACTGCATTTAAGTGCTTTTGGTCTAGGCGAAGCCTGAGATTACGGGACCACTGCATATAGCAAATTCTAGGTCAGGTCTAATGGCTGTAAGATAAAAGGAGGGTGCGCAATCATACCACGATAGGTGATGATGGATCTACAGCTTTCCTTATTTATACCTCAATCCAGTTTGGGACTTCTCACATGGGAGTATCCACTGGGTCACAAGAATACATAGCCATATTTCTTAAGTGATTCAGAGCATTATTTAGATTGGTTTATGAAGTGCCTCTGGGACTTTGGAAAATCTGTTGTCCTAAGAATAATTGAGATTTTACACTATATCGACATCTTGAATTTTGAACAATTATATTAGCAAATTAGATCACACAGTTCAGGGAGTTGAGCAGCAAGATAAGATCATCGACATAAGATTTGTACCATAGTAGAAGTTACCTTGCCTTCTCCTAGGATGAACAGAGTATGGATCCAACTGAGCCTTTTGAGAAGTTATGGTTTCCAGGAAGAAGGGACAACATATCATACCAGCACTTGGAGCTTGTTTCAAACCCTTAAAGAGCTTTCTTAAGATTGTATACGTAGTTAGGGTTGTTGGAATCTACGAAAATCCCGTCGGTTGGTAACATAAACTTCTTTCTCGTTAGTTTACCATTCAGATACAGGCAGTCTTCTCATCATTTGATAGATGTCTTATTAAGTTATTAGTGCAGCAGCAAATGCTAAAAAAATTCGTATAGCCTTAATCCTTGCCAATCCGGAGCGAATGACTCTTCGAACGATACCCTCTTATTGGCGATAACCTACGATGCGACCAACGAGCCTTATTTGCTAGAATAACTTCCTAACTCATCAAGCTTAACCTTTTTAGATCCACTTAAGAGAGATGACAAAATGACTTTGTTCAGGAGGAGGATAAGGACCAAGTTCCAAACCTCCAGGACGTTCAATTAATTGAAGTTCCTCTTGCATACTTCTAATCTAACTGCTTGAGCTTAATGCTTCTTTGTAGTTTCTTGGGTTTCGACTGATGTTAGTAAGGCATCATCTGTAGCAGAATAAGGCTTGTTCATGGAGTTGTAGTCGTGTGGAAACTGGTTGTCCAGACCATCCCGATTTAATATTTCAAGTGGGTGATCCTTATAGTCCATTTGACTTTTGTGTTTCGGAAAACTTCGCGATGATCAGGAGGGCAAAAATCTGTATGAATAACATTGATGATGGAGGTTTAATCAGATGTAACTTCTGGAAATTGAATACCAAAGTAGGGATCATTTACATATATGTGAAACTTCAATATCATGTTTATTTCTTCAACATTCATGAGAAAGAATAGGTGTTTGAGTTTCTTTGTGTTGTGATGCGTGAGTTACTTGGTGATGGTGCATCTTGGATGCAAATGTAGTGAGGAAGGTAAACCAAGTTGATACAGCATGTTTATGTTTAGGTGCAAATGCTACAGGAATAGGAGCAATGCCTTCTGGTGCTTGTAAATCACAGTAGTCGTTGGTATTAAGTGACTCATCAAACAATTGGTTGAAAAACAACAAATCAAGTCAGATCTCGACTGGTAGGTACAAATGGTGTTGAAGAAGGAGGGTTTGGCACGAGTCTTGTACTGGTGATACAGGAGTCTTTCATGAAAGACGCAGAGCACTGAACTGTGTGTTCAGAAGCCATTGCGGTCAGATCATCAAAATCAAATGAATGGTTTCAAATATTGTCGGTTCGTCTGTTGTAAATCACGGAATGCTTTTCTTCGTGGGTGCATATCAATGGAAAAATACCAATATCAGGCTTTGGTTGTAGCTTGCCAAAATTCTCACTATCATTGGTGGGTAGAAAGTGCACCAAACCACATGTAGATACGATAAGCATCGGGAGGTTATGCGGTGTAAAAGCTTCATAAGGTGTTTACATATACGTGACATATCATGGAAACGATTTTGGGTATAACAGGCAAGTGGCAACGCTTCGGCCCATAGAAATTAAAGGAGCTTTTGACATAAATTAACATAGGCGTACTGCTTTCGATTAGCGTACGATTTCGTCTTTCAAACCAACGCCGTTTTGCTGTGGAGAGCGTGAAACTGAATGTTTCATGAGAGTGCCAACTCTCATAGTATTTCACGCAGTGTCTGATTAACAATCTCAGGTCCATTATCGTTCTGATGCGTCGGACGGTTTCCTTAAGCCGGATTGGATCTTCTTCAAAAAATTGATAATAAAAGCTGGAGCTCATCTTTTGATCGCAAAATTTGTACCCATGTAAATCCGAGAGTAGTCGCGTACAATAAGAGATGTACTTCTTTCCATTGACACTCACGACACGCATTGGCCACATTAAATACATATGCATAACAAAATAGAGTTTTTCTTGATTGGTGTCCTCAGATTAGGTTTGTGGGGTTTCTTTGAACTTTTGCCTAATGCACATGCAGAACATAAGTGATCTTTCTCTAACTGAGTTTAGGGAGACCTACGTACAAGGTCCATGTCGTGCAAGTTTGATTGATTAGAACTAATTCAACGTGAGATAGACGACGATGCCATAACCAAGACTTGGTTTTAGACGCCTTTGACAATAGACAAATAGGAGAGGATGCCAGCATATCCCCAAGTGAGAGTGTATAAAGGTTATCCCCTCGAGATCCTGTCAATAGATCAACACCTTCTAAATTGCGAATATAGCATGTGTGTTGACGGAGAGCACTTCAAGATTGGAATCATCATAATTGTCCCACAAAAAATAAGATTTCATGTCCAAGTCCTTCAGCGTAATACCTTGTAGAAATAGTAAATTCCCAATCCTGATATTCTTCTCAAAACCCATTATCTTTGCAACTTGATTCATTTCACGATTTTTGACTGTAACCCAAGAATTTACTGATGATATTGGTGAGTGACGATGCGATCTCTATCGGTCATGTGACTTCGAGCAACGGATCAAATTACCAGAGGGACGATTTGGACAACCGGCTTTCAATTCAAAGAAGTAGATGGAATATTGGTTTTTTTGTGGTTCCCAGGATTTACTGGGTTCCTTTTTGTTAGCCAGACAATTGGTTTTAAACCTTAGTTTTGCTATAACGGATCTCCGTATTTTTTTCTTACTAGGTTTCCTTGTGTCTACCAATTTAACCACAGGTTTGGTGATTCAGAGTCTAGAAACTATTGGTTTCCTAGATGGCACTTCATTAGTAGTGGTAATTCATAGTTTAAAGGCACACATTTCTACAATAGTAAAGGTTTTCCCGACCGGTTAAGGTTTCCAAATATATCCTATTTAGTCGACACCTTTCACCTGTTGGGTTTACCAAATATCTTTCTTAGAGTATTTTCTTAGTTTTAGCATGAAAATTTCACATCATTATAGAATTAGAACACACAAATTATAGGAAGGACATGCATCATCATGGTGGGTATCCAGATGTAATCGAATTTATTTGTTTCTTGAGATTTGCACAACCGCAGTTCCATTACTCTTAACTAGTACCATTCCTTTTATTCAACTAGTTTTATCGTTTCCTAGGGTGAGCTTTTAGTTATTCTTCGAAGTTACTACTTGGGTTTGCAGACTCCTATCTTTCTTGGTATTGCCTGAGGCTGTGATCCGCTAGCACTAGTAGAAAAGGTCTTACTCCGATAGTATGCAACACACGCTTGTTAGAAACTATGTTTGAAGTCGAGTCTGGTTTTGTGTTTTCTGTGGATGTGAGTGATTCGGCAAACCTAACTTTCTTATCCTTTTTCCTCGGTGTGACCTCAATTGATTGAGGACCACAATTGTTGATGCTAGGGCATGATCTACTTATGTATGAAAGCAAATCCTGAATGACTTTGGTATACCTAAAGGCAGACTCTAAAGTGGATCGTGAGGATAATTTGCTTTTACATGTTCGACTATATCCCTAAGGACCAAAGCTTCTTCCTGGGTTATGCTTTTATACGAGGATTTTCGTGAGAGTCCTTTTATTTAACCAATTGGGGTGGTGATTGGTTCCATATTATCCTTAGCACTTTTGGATCGACAGAGTGTGTGCATAGTATCCTCGTTATACTAACGGCCTTTCCTTTTAAGTTTCCTTATTCATTTTTTAGGGCTGGCTAGGACCAAACCTTGTTCCTGAAGTTTTGCAATTTCAAAATTTGAAATTTCCCCAGACTTTATATTGACTTGCTTGATTAACGCATCACATTGTTCTTTTGATTGAACACGTTTTGGTTTAATCGAGTCATAAAGTTGCTTATAAGTCTGTTTTAAATGCTCATTCTCAGCAACAAGTTTTGTTACTCTATGTTCCAATTCAATGTTAAGAGTCTCAATTTCATCCATGTCCAATTTTGATGTACTCTCATCCACGATTTCCAATTAAGGAGTTAATTTGCTCTTTCAACCTGACAATGACTGTGTCTTTTGCTTGAGAGTGAGCTCTCAATTCACTTATTCGACAACTGAGTTAAAACTTGTGCATTTGATTTAAAACACTGGTGTTCTTGTTGAAAATTTCTTGTAATAAGTTTGAGAATCAAAAATTCCAAGTGATGAAATGTTTCTAAAGAGTTGTTAAAAACTCTTGCAAGTTTATCGTTAAGTTTCTTTAATCAAAATTCCTTTTTATTGAGAAGCTCAAGTCTTGAGTTCGAGAAACTTTTGACATTTAGTCACAGTTTTCACCACTTGATTCAAAGCGACAATATTCACAACAGTCTTTTCAATATCACTTATCATATGGCTCTATGCCAAGAGTCGTTATTTCAGCTCAGAAACGTGTTCATTTAATTCGAAGTTATGGACTCCAGCGATGATGTTCGACAGCCTGTTCCATTTGATAAAGAGTCTTTTTGGACATCGGCAAGTTCTTCATCTAAGTACTTGGTTGGGGCTTGAAGTTATTGAAGATATCTTTTAATTCTTTTATAAACGGAATGATTTCATCTCGAAAACAAGCCTTTGTATGTTCAAACCCCCACGTGCCCTCAGTGATAGCTGTGGCATTGGTTCTTTCTTTGACAACTGGGTCTAAAAGCAGTAAGGTGCGTTTAAGCTCTTTTTCATGCTAGTATTCACCTTACCTTACTGTAGGAAGTTCTTTTGGAACTCAGCAATAACGGTTGTGAAGAATGAGGATGGGTCTAAAGCTGAGGACGAAGTCGCTTTTTCCAATAGGCATGTTCACTAATAAATCAGTTTGTCGAACAAAATTGTTTGTAGTATTAGTTGTTAGAATGGCATAATTTATGGGTTTCGTGCTTCACTCTATGTTTTCAAACAATGGATCTTGGTTCTTTCAAAAGCATTTTTTGGAACGACTCTCTTCATTAGCATTACTGTTTCATAAGAATCAGAATCACAATATTATCCATTTTGAAGAATGGTATGCCCGTCATACAACTTTGCTTTGACTCTCGAGATTTCTTCAGATGAAAGGGTTTTTAAAACCGATAGCTTGGTTTCGAGGTATATGATCATAACAAATTTTGGATTTAGTATCATGATGAACAGTTTGCGGTGATTGACTCTTTTGAAAATGATGTTGTCAAGTTGCATAATTTTATTTTCTAAAGCAATTTCTATATCAATATTTATGTTTTATTCTATTTCAAAACTCCATTTTTGAGTTCAGAAATGTTTTCATTAAAACAATACTTTTCTGCACTGTTCGAAAAAGATTTTATCTTAAGAGTACAATCTCGTCAAACTGTTCATTTGTCCTGAAAAACTGTTTTTCAACATTTTGCTTTTCTTTCAAATCTTGTACCTCTTCTTTATATCTGTTCAATGCTCGGTAGGTCAAAAGCTTTATTAACAGTGGTGCAATGCGTCACTTGGGTACTTAATTGGTCAAACATAGACAATATGAGGACATCTTGTTGAGCAGAAGAGTTAGAATTCTGAACAGTTTCCTGTTGTGTTTCACTCAGATACTGAGAATAGGACATGATATGCTATCACTGGTCTATATCAGTTTCTGTCTGACTCACTCATTCGACTATCAGAAGACGTCAATTATCTGCTCACTTTGATTAAAAAAAACATGTTTAGATGTATTTGATTGTGTATCTCAGTGAGGGAGAGCATCTGAGCCATCCTTCTCATTGAGAGATTGGCCATCAGAGCATCTTGGTGAGTTAAGTTCGTCTCAATCAGTGTCTATAGGCTATCCAGATCATCGGCCTTGAATAAGCATGCTTATGGGTGATGACTGTCTGAGAAGTTTGAATGTCAGGATGTCCTTGGATTGCTAAAATGCTATTTCTTCACTATGTTTAATGCTTGACCACTATGCTGAGCTTGAATCCAAAAATACTTTATAGTTGAACATGTGTTCATCCCTTTTCCTCTTAGGCTTTTGTATACTACTTGGCAAATATGAACCTGCCTTTTGCAATGTAACAAATAACAGTCCGTTGTTTCCCCGTGTTGCTTAACTTGCACCAGGTGTGTATTTTTTGTTGTGTCCAGCAGCATAAGTAGTTTGTCTCACATGAACTGGTTGCACAGTCACCTTTTCCATCATAGGATGGTTGCTTTGTTGACGAGGGTTTTTGGACAACAGTCACTTAGATGATTGTTGGTTGTAGGATACGGGATCGTAACAACAGCAGTTATGATAGGACATCATGTGATTAATTGCGTTAATTGGATCATCCCCTTTCTGGAACACTGGACAACTAGACTGGTGTATGGTTGGGAAAATTCTGGTTGTTGTTGTGAATAGGTTGTTGGAGGCAATATTCCATTGTAGGGATTGATGGTTGTGGAGAATAAACGTTGTGGTGACGATGGATTGGTATCATTTGTGATAAGTTAATTGAAAAAGGTGTTGATGGATTGGTTGTGAATTGTTAGTTTGATAAGGTGTGACAAACTATGAAGTATGATATGGTGAAAAAGTGACAGTTGAGATATGAGACTCGTGGGTGTGTTGTAGATGTGATTGATATGTGACTGAGTTATTTGGTGAGATGCAATAAAGAAGAGGATCGGAGTTGCGAGCTGCATCAAGATCTTCATTTGCCTTGTCTTTTATGTTTGTTGCAGGGTACAGCATGAAGTGATCAACATTGGATGTGTGCAAGTCGTTAACCTATTTAAATTCAGTAGGAACAAATTTGCTCCATTCATCAGGAAGAGTGTTTAAGAACTTGGTGTTAACTTTGTATGCTCCATTGGATCTTGTAGATGATCTATCATTGAGTAACTGAGAGAACCTCAAGTAGTACTCAGTAGCGTCTTCTCCTTTCTTGTAAGTGAAAAACTTATCGGAATTCATCATATAGCTCTGCACTTACGTTTTGTTTTGTTAATTGACGTTCCTTGCTATTGGTAGTTTAATCTTCTCCCAAAGATCCTTTGCCACCGATGTTGACATCACAAGAGCATAGATTTCAGTGGTATAGGCCTTGGAGATTTGATGTTTAAGCTTTATTGTCGCAATCGCTTGAATGGCTCTTCAGCTGGGTTTGTTCAACATATTCCTTAAGCCTTAGAGACTCCATCCTCAAGTGATTGAAGTCCATACAAGTTGGTCCTTTTTCAACAGATGGCAAGAATCATTCTTCCATGTGGTCTATTCATCATTTAAAGATCCATTCTGCTTTTTCTTGAAGCATACAAGTGTTTTTTCAAGCATCGGTGGTTGTTGTCTCCTCCAGAAAGAAGTGTTTTATCAGCAAGAGACGTTCATCTGTGGTATCAAAAAGATCTACCAAATTGATCGATCGGTGGTAGAAAGAAATTGTGTTTGGTTACGTGATTGTTGAGTCTTGAAATGAAATTACACGGGATTTTACAATTCTTGACAAAACCGGGAAAACAAGTGTTTGTTTCACGGGATTTTACAAGTCAAAGAAATAACCGTATAATTAAAAATTGATTTGTTAATTTTAAACTTAATATGAGCTAGGTCGGTCCAACTCGTTCGGTCTTGTTCGTTCGTTCCTACTCGTTCGGTCCTACTCGTTCGGTTATCACTAGTTCGATTGTCAAAGTACACCTAGTTCGGTCCTACTCGTTCGGTCCTGCTTGTTCGGTTGTCACTAGGAAAGAACTCGTTCGGTTGTCACTAGGAAGGAACTCGTTCGGTTCTCCTTGTTCGGTCCCAACAGTTACGAAACTTAAATTTTCAAAACTCAAAAAAACACGATTTTTAATGGTTTTTAGCAAAAAATTCTTGTACAACTAGTGTTTAAATAAACCATATTGGAACATTAAAGATGAAACTTTAAGGTTTTTAAGCCAAAATTTGAATCACTGAATTTGCTCTTTTGTTAACTGGTTTTTAACACAAATCAAACACAAAATTAAATCACACCACTCCAAAGCTCTTGATACCTATGAAGGGAATACTAGTAATCTTAAGATCAAACCAAGAACAAGAGTGAGATGTGGGTTGTGATGTTAGAGAGATAATGGATGGAAAATGGATGTATTGTATAAATGAAAAGTATGGAAAAAATGGAAACAAACCAACCCTTTCCAGACGAGGAGAGGGCGAATATATATAGCCTATTGAGGACGGCATGGGCTAATATGGGCCTCAATTGTGCCAGGGCCTGACTAGATTACTAATTCATAATTCATTATACTTACTACGAGCATAAGACTTGTTACAACTTGGAAGTGGCCGACACTTTTCGTGTTTCCAACATAAGGCATTTTTTGCTTTGTTGAGAAGACTTAGAAGAGCATCCAAGGTCTTCAGCTTAGCCTGAATCATTTCAACTTGTGGTTGGAACAACAAGAAATTCAAGCTGGCAGTTCCCATGAAGTGTCTTCAGTCAACAATCTATGATGTAGACTAGTGACAATGTTTGGTAAAATCTTCCAGCTTAGGCGGGAATTTCTTTCAATTCTCAGGGAGTAATTTCCAAGTGTGAAATGATTCTTTAACCCTGATTTCCTGTTAGGTATTAGGTCATTGATCTTGGTGGAAGATCCTTTTAGCTCAGTTGGTAACGAGCTGTGAAGTCTATGTGCAGATAGATATTAAGAATTCAGTTTTTAAGGACTTTACCAATAGCTCTTTGAGCTGTTCCACATTGGGAAAGGAGGGTTGAGCTTTAAGGAGAGCATCTTCAGCTTTATTCTTCTCAAGTTTTAGTTTGTACTCTTGAGATTGAAGAATGAGTAGTTGGTTGGTAAGCTCTTGAACTTTGAGAAGACATGGGAGTTTGGATTTTGTAAACTGACAGTATCATTTAGTTTCAAATTTTGAGTAGCATGAACTTCTTCATACTCTACTTCATCACTATCATTCACAAACCAATGAATGATCAACTTCAAGGTCCCATGTCTCTTGAAGCTGGGTTACAATTGTATACCAGCTTTACAAGATCTTTTAACTTAATTGTGCTAGAGTTTTCTTCCTTAATTTGACTTGCAACTGAGCTGGCCTCTTTTCTTGTGATAGGCTGAGTAAGGACAGTTTCCAACCCTTCGCTAACAGATTTGGTTTGTTTTGTAAGAACATGTGGGTTAGTACCTGCAATTAAGTGATCATATGAAGTGTTTTTGGTTCCTTCATTCATACCTGTGATGCTGGTACAAATTCTACTAGGAGCATAATTTCAAGATTAGCTTAAGTGTGAAAGTTCGCCTTAAAGCATCATTTCCTGATGCTAACTCAGATGTGAATAATGAAAAAATATTGAATTAAATAGATTATTTAATTAAAATGCTGATACCATAACGAGCTGAGGGTTGGCTCTTTCTTCATTGGTGACCCCTAAAGAGGTTCGGCTACCAGTTGCTTGGTGGTCCTCTTTATGCATTCCAGTATCTAAATATGTAGAAGCTGGAGGCTGGATTAAATTTGAGTCCATTGCCGAGCTGGACTCTTTTCTTTTCTTAGAATGGCCAGTTTTGGAACCGGTGGGTGCTTTAGAGGACCCACCTTTTATTGCCTCTTTACAGGACATAGAGGATTGTTTTGAAGTTGAATGCTTCTTGTGTCCACGTTTAGCTCCAGGATTTGTGCCTTGGGGAACCTTCTCAGCATTGGAAGAGGGCTTGGGAGCTTTAAATACCACTGGCGTATCAGTAGCGCAGATAGCCAACATGTGGTCTGTGAAGGGAGGTTTTTCAGGTTGGTTGGGCATTAGTGCCTAATTGTTGACACTGAAGACTTGAGAGGGGTAGATTGTGAGTTCTCCATCTTCATAGCCTTCCTTCATCTTGTGCATCATCAATAGGGATAGAAATCTAGTGTATGGTACGACCTTTTCCCTATGTTTCTTGTTCAGTTTGATGATGATGTCTTCCCAAAAGATACTGGCATAGTCAATGTTGATCCTATTTGCTAGACTATATAGTATAATGGCTTCTTTGTTGGTGATTTGATCAAAACTTATAGTTTTACCTCCTAAGCACTGGATAACTTGTGCCATTAGTAACCTCCACCTAGGAGGAAGAAGACTCTTTTTGAGAGTCCCTTTGGTAGTAACACCTTCCCCATACCTAATTGTTTCAAACCAGAGCCTCACTATGTCAATAGATGGTGGTGCGACATACTCGCTAGAGTGAGGGAGGTAATGTGTGCCAATGGCATTCCTAAAGGTGTTTACTCCTATTTCGCCATAGATACCACCAGTGGGGGTTGAGAAGTACACCTTAGAGTTTTCAAGAGCTTTAGCTGAGTACCAAAACTCAGTGAGGTATTCCTTATACATGTTTGGAGATTTGGTAAATGGTTTTCTAAGGCAACATTTGTAAATGAAATCAAAAACACATTTTAAATTATCCTTGTTATTGTGTTCTGGGTATAAAAGAGCAACCTCATTGTTTGGGTTGAGGATGATATCTTCAAGATTGAAGCCTATTTGTTTAGCAGCAACAAAGGGTTGTTCTTGTTGAGGAGGGTTTTGTTCTTGGTTTACCATTATGATGTGATTAGGGTTTTGAAGATTTGATTTGTTTTGAGGTTTTGTGTGTGTGTTTTTGGTGAAATGATTTGTTCTTTTGAGAAGTGATTTGTGAGAAGTGCAATGGGTTTATATGATTTGTTACTTTTCATCTTTTCCTTTGAGGAATTGATAACTGCCAAGTGGAAGTTATGAATTTTATGAGAAGTTTTAGGGTTTATTTTTAACATGTGTGTTAACTGTGTTTTTACATAAAGTGATGGTCATTATTATTCCCGAGCCTTCTATAGGAAAACATAGTTTTACAAGAATTACTCTAAGCTAATTGGGCCTTAGTGTCGGGCTTAAAGCCCATTAGTAAGTGGTCTGGCCCAACCACATTGCAAATGAACCCATGAAGGGGTTCTAGTCTTTTGTAACTATAAATACCCTTTACTACTCAAGGTAAAAGGGGTTGCTTATCATTTCTTTCTAGTGCAAGTAACCATCTTTTTTCTCTCTTTATTTCTCTCTTTAGTTCTTTCTCTCTCTAAAATATTTTCTCTTATTTTGTGTTTATGGTGATGAAATGATAGCATCTAACATGTGGTATCAAGAGCAAAGGTTGGATTTAGTGATTTCGTTGTGGTGTTTTTGAGCTTATATTTGGCTTATTGTTTTTAACTTTCATTTTTGTTCAAAACTTAATACGTTCTCGCTCAAAACATTAACGAACCTTACATATATAGTGGGCTTCTGGTCTAATATAGTTTTTTTCAATTCGTGGCAGATATTGTCTAGGATTTCATCTTTTTATATCTTTTAATAGCTTCTTAGGTTTATTAATAGTTGTTTTTGAAAGCAATAAGGGTGCGTTGTGGTTTGAAAAAAAAGACACCTTGTTTTTTAACACAACATCATCATCTCTGTTTTATTTTTATGAGTTTGTGGCTGTTCGTGGCTTAACACAAGCTTATTTCGAGCTTATTTGTAAAGTTTATGCTTCTTTATCATACAAAAAGCTTGTCCTTTTTCATAGATAAAATTTGTTTGTGGCTTATTACGGTTTAAACTGCTTTTAAACGTTTATTCATTACTAGTCTTCGTGGCTTATTAGTGGGTTAAGAGCTTATTCAAGCTTATTTTGGTTGGCTTATTATCCTTTGTGGTCCATGGTTGAAGACAAACAAGGAAACTAAGATCCAACATTTAAGGAGCAAGGACAAGTGCGGTTTTGTTGGTTATGCAAAAAGACAAGACAAGGACGTTAGTACATTGTTGAAGGCACCGAATTCGCAATCATCCGAACTCGTAGTTTCATTCATCATCCAAACTCGCAGTTTCATTCATCAACTGAATTCGCAATCATCCGAACTCGCAGTTTCATTCATCAACCGAATTCGCAATCATCTGAACTCGCAGTTTCATTCATCAACCGAACTCGAAGTTTCCAAGGAGAACCGAACTCGCAGTTGTTTAATGTGACCGGATACGCAGCTTATTATTTATCCGGAC